>JBANCV010000090.1:0-90173 GCA_037040105.1 Amiota albilabris | reverse complement strand
TGTTACATACTGGAAATTGAAGCTGTCAAATGTATTTTTCAAATGGAGCATAGGACAACCTTGCCAGATGCTTATAGTATGAGTAGCGCCATCTCTTGTAAATCCCGCATTATTAATAGGATCCCCCAATATATACCTCAAGTACAAATGACAATTAATGCACACATATACGCTTGTACGAACTCATCGCCTTTCAAGACCATGTTCAGATCAAAGATGTCAAGCAATGCTGAGGATCGCATGCTGGAGCTGCTGAATAAGGGTCTGATAGAACGGTTCAATGAAGAAAGGCAACAGCTTCGCGTTGAGGATAAGCGTAATATACAGCTGGCGCACCAGGTATATAAAGACAACTATAATAAAATTAAAAGCGGCGAGTAGAACATGGTCATAAGGCAAGCGATTTTATCGCCATAAGGCGGACGTAAAGCGCACAGTAGCGATAAAGATAATAGTGATAGCAGCAGTGACTGAATAAGAATACGAGGGGTACTAATTTTATTTCAAGAATAGCAAATAATAATAAACATTTCCAAATGAAAACGGCTTCATTGTTTTTCAAAATATTCACCATGGTGATCAATACACTTTTGGGGTCGTTCAAGCCATTTGTCATAGCAGCTTTTCCATTCCCCTTGATACTCTTCCAAAACATGTTTTTTTAACGCTTCAACTGCTTCTTCGGCGCTCGTTAATCACGTAGTTTACCTTTGATATTCGGGAACAAGAAGTGCCAAATCAGGACTGAACAGAGGATGAGTCATAAATCCGATATTTTGACTGCTCAAAAATTCATGTGTGCCGAGATGTGTGTGTGCTCGCATTGTCATGATGGAGAATGATTCATCTTTGGCAGTTGCTTTTGCGAAGTTCTCTAAAGACCTGCAGCAAACAAATGATCATTTACCGCTCAAAATTGATCGTCTTACGTTAGTCACGCGGAACAAAAGTCACATGACCCATTCGGCCGAAGAAACAGGCGACCATTTGCAGTGCTTCGATCGCGAACAATATTTGTTCCATTTGGCTCGTCTTGGAAAACCCACACGATAGATTGCTGTTTTGTTTCCGGTTCATACACATATAATCATGTTTCGTCACCTGTGACGATTTTATACACATCTTTTGAAGCACCACGGTTGAACTTTTTAAGCGAGTCTTTTTTGAGCTATTGATAAATTATTATTACCCAACGTAGAGTTCATGCAAAACCGATTGTATTGAAGTGGAACTAATGTGGAAGGATGCCTCTATCTCACGATATGTCACATGACGATCTTGCATTATCAGTTCATGCACTGCATCGATGGTTTGTGGCGCAACAACCGATTTTGGACGACATTCACGACATTCACAGTCGGCGACCGAACGACGACCACAATTGAATTCATAATATCAGTGATATACTGTGGATTTTGATGGTTCCTTATCGCCATATAAAGAACTGAGTTCATCGACACATTCTTGTTGAGATAATCCACGTCGAAAGTTGTGAAAAATTATCCAACGAAAACATTCTCTTGAAATATCCATTTTTTGTAAACGAAACAAATAGCACTTGTACATCGAAACGTTGTAAGCGCATTTATGCTGAAAAATGCCACTTTATTATGGTGTTACCAGATTTTAGCTAATAACATCAGTATTGCTAGATCCCAATATATAAATAGTACCCCTCGTATAATAATAACTGATTGATTTTAATAATACTCAATAATGCTGTATTCAAACCGGAACAGATTAGAATCCATTATGATGCAGCTATTGATTCGCATCAGTATCGACAAAAACCACAAGGGAAAATGACGTGATTCAGGGGTTGTTGTTTTAGAATGTGATTATACAAAAATACAAATTGAAATTGTAAAATATTTGTTAATTTTGTAATTTAATGGTGAAAAGGTAGCTGCAAGAATTATTTGCCTACTCTGAAAATGGGTGCAAATCATGTATTTTTTATAAATTTTACGTTTAAATTTAGTCAACGTCCGCGCAACAACCAGAGATGAGCAGTAAGTCATTCACATTGCCAACAAAAGTAGTAATTTATGAAAAAAAGCTTATGTATGCAATAGACATATGTATGTTAGAATGTTGTGCGAGGCAGTATGGGGTAGCTGTGCAGTTGCGATCGGTTTTGCCGATGTTTATCTTTATCTCCTTTCGCACTTATTTCATTTCGTTTGCCGTTTGTAGAGTGAGAGTTAGCGATGTGATCATTCAAGGTAAAAGAGTGAAGTATACTATGAAATGCTTTACTCTTTTTTCCATGGTACCTACATTCACTTTCATTCCAATCTGTTTACATAGGAACATGTGAATCTGTAGAACATTCACATTGCAGAAATGAAATGAAATATTTTCACTACAAATAGGGATAGCAAAACATGTATGTGTTGAATTGACCTATACACATGTCCATAAACTACACATGGAACGTTGTGGCTAATTGTGAAAAATTAAATTAGAAATAGATGACATAGGATTTCCAGTTTATGCTGCAATATTTATAAATACATCTTTTATGTTATTTCGTGAACAGCTGCGCTGCACCCTCTCGGTGAAGACTCGCTTTTGTTTATCAGCGTACAATCCCTTCGTCACAAATAAGTTTTCTCATTGTGGCCCGTATGCCACCCAACGTGGGGACCAACCGAATATCACCACTTGTTGAGTCACTAGCATTTGTGAGTATGAGACCTTTAATATTGTTGAAGGCACGATCAATGCCCCTTAGCTGGCCTC
This sequence comes from Amiota albilabris, assembly GCA_037040105.1. Classification (NCBI taxonomy): domain Eukaryota; kingdom Metazoa; phylum Arthropoda; class Insecta; order Diptera; family Drosophilidae; genus Amiota; species Amiota albilabris. Next base: position 87,428 of record JBANCV010000090.1, on the reverse strand, counting down.
TATTCCAGAAGAAGAAATTAACTCAGCTCCCAAAAGGTAAAATTGCATATCCCTAACCCCATGAGATGTAAATCTTGCCAACTACTTGTACACACATTGCAAGAATCCACCATAATGCCATAACTGCGGCTTTCCTCCCCACTCCCCTGAACCTTGACAAAGTGAGTAAAGTACTCAGAAGAACACCCCGCCTTCTCTAGCCTCTGCAGAAAATATTCTGCATAGAAAGAAATAATGAAGATATGAACGGTGAACAATGCACAATGCGTGAAACAAAGACATTATATAAAACAACAGTCATCAAAACAGTAAACGCTTCTTCGTATGCTTCTATCGCCGGCACAACCATCAAACACAGTGATAACACAAAGGCCAACGATACAATCAATCATCTAATAATAGCATAACTGTTTTTAAAACGGTAAACCCTGCTCTATCATCCTCTGTCGCCAGCACAGTCAACAACAAAAGCGAAAAAAAACAAACAAAAGACAAAAAAATCATATAACAACACAAGTAATGAATCCTTCTACACTCCCTCCCCCTCCCCCTTTCCCTTTTCCCTGTCTCCAGTCAATCAGCATATTGATACCTCTCACTCTTTCTCTTCAGAAAACCTAATTCTCTCTGCAAATTCCTTGCTTTCTCAGCAAAGTTGATCACACTCTTTTAAAAACAACAACACACAAACTAATCTCTTCTCTCCTTTGCACCATCTTCGTAATGAGTGAAACGACCGAATGGCAACTTTCGGTTAAACAATAGCAACATAAGCAACTTATCAGTTCAGTTTACTAACTCTCTCTCAAACTCTCGAATAAAAAACTCGAACTCGCGTTTAAGAAATCTTATAATGGAACATAAAAGTTTACGCCAACAACTACAGAAACCTGATCACTATCAGCTAAGAAACACAACTCCCTCATTACTCTTGACTTCTCAAAAGCATGTGATAGAGAAGGTGTCCACACCATCATAGACCAATTATACAGCTGGAAGATAGGCCCGAAAATAATAAATAACATTATAAACATTATGAAAATCAGGATGATTACAGTTCGAGTCGGAAATCAAATCTCCAATATCTACTGCTTACAAAACAGCATCACTCAAGATTCCCCAATAACTGTTATACTCTTTCTTATAGCCTACAAATCAATTTAAGGGGTTTTGCAGACTACTTGTTTTTAATCTTCAACCTCAACAAAAACAAAAATATTTACTATAACTTAGACAACTTTTATGGTCTATTCATATATCGGTATACACCAAAATATAGTCTTAATAAATTAAAGACTATTCTTAATACGGCGATCAGAATTTCTCTAGGAGGATTCCGCTCCACATCAATTAATAACATGCTCTATGAAACTAACATACCACCAATTGATACTAAAATTTTCAAATCAAAGAGATTTCCAAAACTCACATCTATTCAACAGTTATTACAACAGAAATTACTACACTCCAATTTGACGCCATACCATACCTCTCCTCAATTTTCTTTGCAGAACATTTGCTATTCTTAAAGCAATAAAACTTATTTTACAAAACAAAAAAATCGACTCACTTTTTTAACTACAATACTCTCCCTTGTACCATAAGATCCCTCCTCGTTAAAACTGCGCCAAGAATCAAAATTTTATGGATCCCAGGCCACTCCTATGTAAAAGGCAATGAACAGAACACCAACCCAACGGATGTTAATAAATAATTAAGAACAATTTTATCAGACAAACTTCAAAACAATATCACCAAAAGTAATGGTATCAAGATATCAACACAAAGTCTTTCCAGACTAAAATCTTAAGAGACTAACGCAAGAAAATGTTAATTTACTATTTTATTGTTAACATAAAGTGAAGTATGCAGTCAATGAGATTTTTGGGTGATAATCTCGCTTGTTCAACAACTTTGGTCTCATTGAAATATTCGCGTTATTCATTTTCAAGAAGTATAGCTAAATGAGTATCAGTTTTATTTCGTTCATGAATTAGAAATGAAACAATTCTACACACTGCCTTGCTGATGCAACAGAAACCAGAAAGAAGGGTATCTTCGACTATGTCGAAAATGTTATACTCTTCACACTTCCGCTGTGCCTGATTTGATTCCCGTGTAGGGTTAAAAAGTAAAAAGTTAAAAAGGTTACAATAATTATCTATGTATATATTTGTAATAAGGTTTATTTAATTAAAATAGGTGTTGGTTTGCAGTCCCTTGCTTCTCTTGATCGACTTCTTCTTGTCTCCCTTGTCCTCCTTCTTTGACTTTGACGATTTTATATGGCCCAACATACTTGTTAGCCAACTTATGGCCAGGTTTAAACGGCGTGTATTTTATCGCGACCAAATCTCCACTAACATACCCACGACATCCTTTTCGCTTGCTGTCATATTTCGTTTATACGACTCTTGCGCATTCTGAATTTGATTTTTAGTTGCCTCTCTCATCTGGTAACGTTCTTCATTAATGGATATCAAAATCTCATCTTAAAGTAGATCGGATAGATGGTATGTGTGCATTAATTACTTTTTGAACTTGCCCAGTACACTTGTATAACATTTAGATGGTTCAGCATCAGATAATTTTGCCAATACTGTTAATATGTAATTTGAAATCTGGCAACTCTCTATTAGAATTCTTACTTATGAACTCACTTTTTCTTCTATGTTAAATATTCACTGCTTACACTTCATACTGTGAACACGTGTTTTTATCAGGTTATGGGCCTATGTCACGCGTTTAAGCAATATGTCGTCAATAAGTAATTATCCGATTGCAAAGATGTGTGGGCGCGAAAACTATGATGTGTGGACGCGTCAAAGTCCTTTTTGGTAATTAAAGCTTGCTGGAACGTTGTAAGCTGCGGCGCGTCTGACATAGAGGTGGATATTGATGAGCGTGCGTTGGCTGAGATCACTTTGATGATTGAGAGCACTAACTGCGTTCACATTGCCAAATCAAACAAATCAAAGGAGGCTTGGGACCGCTTTTGCAGACAACGGATTAACACGAAAGGCTGAACTACTAAAAAAAATTTTTACATCTTAAGCTGGAGGATCTGGAGCTGTTCAAGAGTATGTAAACGAATTGGAAATCACATCTATAAAGGTCAACAACGCTGCACTGAGCAATGGTGATGAAGTCACGTCATCGTTGTTGTTTGATGGGCATTAGTCATGGCGGTAGAAAATTCAAAAACAAAATTATCTGTGGATTCTGTTTAGAATTTGTTGCTGCAAGACGTCAAATTTGACAACGATAATATAAATGTCGCAAATGCCGTATAAATATTCGAAGCCAAGTGAAATCGAACAAAGCAATTCCGATGAACCAAAGAAAATAGTTATTTGCTAAGCATGCGGTGGTAAAGGACATATACAAAGAGTATGTCCAATTGTGAAGATAGAGAAAAACAAAGAAGTAAAGAAAAAAAGATTGTAGTTAGCGCCATAGCTGCATAGATCACTTCTCCTTTGGCAAGCACTTCACCTTTTGCAAACTAACACACAAACATGCAAATCGGACACTGTTTTGTACATTGACTCTGGGGCTAAATCACACATGACGAATGATCTACAAATTCTGAAGAGAGAATATGTGGTAAACATCAAGAGCTTAATTTTGGCAAGCAAAGAGAAAATGCACATAGTACGTAAAGGCGCCATCGACGTTTTATTGAAGTAAAGCAAAACATAATAAAAGGTGACATTCGTGGAGTTGAATATGTGTCAAATTTATATGCAAATTTATTGTCTGTGCGGCAATATTTTTGATAATGGAAAATTAATTGCGATCGGATACGTTCAGGATGACTTGTATAGACTGAATTGTAAATTGTTGGGAAATAAAAGTGAACGAGCATTGTGGGTAGTAATCAGTTTTAATTTGTGGCATCATCGGATAGGCCACATTTGTGATGAATTTTCTGTAGGTTAAAAACGCTGCATTTGGAGTTGCCTATAATACTGCTGACACAAGTAAAAATAAATGGATTGTTTGCCTAAGTCGTGCCGATGGTCTGTTGGATTTAGTGCATTCAGATGTACTTGGGCCGTTGAAAGTCCAGTATTTTAGTGGTGCCAGGTTCATGCTTATTTTTGTGGATGATTAGATCATTCTTGCAAAATGTTCGTTTATCCACTTCAGGAAAAGTCGATTAACAAATTTGTGTTATTCAAGAAACTGGTAGGAAATCAAACCACAAACAAAAATACGAATTCTAAGGTCTGACAAGGGTGAGGAGTTCTGTAATAAGCAGTTTGAGCATATTTTGCATGAGGATGGCATCGTGCATCAGACAGCTGCACCGTATATGGCGTGGCAGAGCAGATGAACCGTACCATTATAGAACGTGTACGCTGCATGCTTCTAGACTACAAATTGCCAAATATCTATTGGGCTGAAGAAGCGAATACGTGGCAACGATAAATCGCATGAAGAGATTTGGTCAGGTGTAAGGCCAAATCAAAATATTTCCGAATATTTGGTTGCACGGTTATGGTTCACGTTTCGAAGCAGAAACAAGGAAAGTTAGATGCCCAAACCGATGAGTGCATTTTCGATGGATATTGCGATAGTCAAAAGGTTTTCGGCTTTATCGTAAGGCAGATTGCAAATTTCTGATCAGAATAGACATCAAATTTATAGGGAGCGACTGCATTGTCTCACCAGAGAAGTCAAATACTTTTGCTTACATCCTAGAATACGAACCCCAGATGAATGACTCAAGGGGAGAATATTCTGCATAATCATTATCTACCCAGAAGCCTAAATATGAAAGCAGTGAAGAAAGACAACCAAGTTCTGATGAACCAACTGAACAGAGTATGATTGATGATAACGAAAGCCAACAAAAGAGCAGAAAGCCATTGGTTCTGCATGATGTCTGACGGAGGTGACTCCTCAACTTTTACTGAGGCACTGAATACTAAATCAGTCAAAGCGTGGAAGAGGTGATGAATATGGAAATGAAAGCACGTGAGTTGAATAAAACCAGGGAGCTGACTGAAGGAAAAGGATGAATTTGTATGACATAAGGCCAGACTTGTTGCGAAAGGGTTTTCTCAAAAGCAATCAACTCGACTCTTATTGGCGATGGCTGTAAAATACAATTTATTCATTCATAAACTAGATGCCGTGGCAGCGTTTCTGATATACTATAAGTATACTTGCTACAATCAGAAAATTTCAATGATCAGTCACGGGTTGAAGCAGGCAAACAAAGTCAGAAATTAAATCAAGTGTTAACGGCCTTGGAAAAAAAAACGTTAACTTTCAACCAACTTTGACATGAAAGACATAGACGAAGTATCATCCATTTTAGCAATCCACGTTCAGCTAGACAAGGTAACAGGTGACATCACAATTAATCCAGTGGCGACACCACTCGCCATGAATCAGAAGCTTACTTCTGAGATGTGCCCAAAAGATGAAAAAGATATCGAAGATATGCGGAAGGTTCCCTACATGGAAGCAATTGGTAGCTTGCTTTATGCCGCTCAGAATACACGTCCGCGGAGCTATCGAATTAAAATATATACCAACAAACGACATGGCAGTAGATGGGCTCACTTAGACAGTATCAGCTTGTAAAACTGAATCAATGAACATTAAATTGGGGTTAAAATAATATTGAATTGAAAATGTAATCAAATATTTAATTTTTGTTAGCCAGATATTCAATTAAGATGGAATGTTGCAATGTTATTTCAAATCTGGTAACTCTCTACTTGTAACTCTCATTTATGAGCTGACTTCCTCTTCTATTGTATATTTCATAGTCATTGATTTCACTTCATACTGTGAGCACTCAATGCAATTGGCAATATGTTGACTTACGTTTTCATTCATTTTCGTTAATCAGTAAATCATCTGGTTTTAAATTTTAAAATTTTCGTACTCATGCTCTTTGAGAATTTGCGCTACTGCTCTCAGATGATCGCCGTTTTGCTGCGCTTTTAACAATCTTGCCTGCACCTCTGCTGTTAACTTGAAATCGACTGAACTTGGTATTTCTTCGTATATGTTTGCTTTAACGCTGCACAGTCCGTGATTATGTCAAACGTATAACCCAACAAGAAATGCCGCAACTTCTTTATAGCTAGGTGCGTAACTTTTACCTCAAGTATGTAGTTATGTAGTTTCTCTTCTTGAACTGATGTCTTCTTACTCTAGAAGTAAGCTGGATGTCAGTTTCCCTCATATAGTTGTATAAATGTAGGTCCGAAACAAAGTTCCGATACGTCTACGTGCAACTGTGTTTTAGCATTGGGATTAAAGGTTTTTAATACAGGTTATTTAATCAGCGCTGCTTTTAATTCATTAACTGCTTGCTGCTGTGCTCCTCCAAACAAAAATTGTTGATGTTTTTTCAGCATAATCTTTTACAAATTTGTTGAAGTAGCCCATTAATCCAAGACACGCTTGTATGCCTCTTATATTTTTTAGCGTCGGATAATTTTTAGCAGCTATCACTTTCTCATGTCCTGGCCAAACTTTCCGTCTTGAATGGTGTGCCCAAGAAAATTTATTCCTCTTTTAAAAAATTGATATTTTGTCCATTTTATTTCTAAACTGAGCTTATAGCAAAGCTATTCGTATGTTTGATAAACAATCTTCAGTAGTTTTTTTCAAAGACAATTATAGCGTCTACGCCCTCGTTTATCAGCTTTTGAAAAGTGTAGTAAAGATAGCGCATAAACACAGCGAAAGCCGAAAGGAGCTTTGTTGAACTTGACAAATTCTTCATTTGTAACAAAATCAGTAATTTTAAAACAATGTTTTAACACCATCTAATCATCTTACGGTATTCAAGTCAATGCGAGTAGAACTTTGCTCGCAACATATGCGCTTCACTCCCGAATGATGCACTGGTGTAACCATTGATCAACTTTGTTTTAAACTACTGCACGTTCCATTAATGATAATCGACTTGGACCTTCACGAAAAGATATGTTATCAACACTTAGTATAATTTTTAGTTTAGGATCTTCGACCTGCATGTTTGCCGGATTGTATTCTTGAATCATTCGTTATACTGTTGCTCTTTATTTTGGCAAGACGTCTACTTCAATACCCTTAATGACAACATGTAAAAGTTCTTAAACTTTGTTTAAAATCAGATTCAAGAAATATATAGCCTTTCGCGTTGAGTGTTAAACTAAATTTTCTTATAAAATCATATCACGTCGAACTTCAGCTTATCATCAGGAACGACTAACATTGTGTGATATTTGCTTAAATGGTCAACTTGAATAGTTCAACTTGAATAGTTACCTATCTCAGACAACTGCACAAAACTTTTCTTCGGTGTATGCTGATTGAACATTTGCTTGAATATACTCTTTTATTAGCGAAGCGTGTGCACCTGTAGCAAGCAAACAGTCGACAATTCTGTTTTTGATATGCTTTGTTCTTTTGTTGTTAACGTCAATGACGTTTACATTCTGCTTTGCGCAATGATTTGTTACATTCCCGCTGCTGTTACATTTGAAGCATTTCGTTTCTTCTGTATACCTTGATCTCATGTGTTCAGTAGATCCGCAATTGAAACAATTCTGTCGCCTACGTTCGACCTCTTTCCCTTCATGTTGCATACCTTTTTCAAAATCTTTACGTGTTGCCGTATTTGCTTTATCACCGTCTTCCAACACCATGACGCCAACCTTGTTTGTTCTTCTGCTATTCATGCCCTCAATTACTTCGTACCACTCTCTCAATTTATTGAATGTTGTTATCCTTGAATGACCGTGGCATCTTCGACATCACCCAGAGCAGCTATTTTCCTCGCACGTACTCATGAAAACTTTCTGAATAGCGTTTCTTTCTTGCCATTAATTATTGATGCAAATCGGCAGAGTCCAGCTTTCGATCAAACTCCAAGATTAGCGCTTCACTTAATGACTCAAAGTTAGTCACTGTCTCCAAAAAAATTTCGCGGTTGCAACAATTTCATTCCACGCATTTACATATTTTTGCTTCGAGTTCAATCCGTATGCTTCAGCGTTTTCCTCGAAATTGTCAAGCCACTTTCTAATCGGAATAGAATTTCCATCAAACTCAGGCATTCAACTGGCACGTGATTTCTAATTTCATTGTCTTTGTCCAACTATAACTTATTTATTCTCTTATTCTTCTGCACGACTTTTTTCACGTTCCAAGCTTTTCTTTGCACTTGACTTCAACATAAGTTTTTGGTTCACTTCTTTCCACTTCAGCATTTATTGTTCTTGGACGGTTGAGTCCCCAAACGTAAGTAAATTTATTTCATAGTTAAAAAGGTTACAATAATTATCTTTATATATACCTATTTGTAATAAGGTGTATTTAATTAAAATAGCTGTTGGTTTGCACTCGCTAGCTTTTCTTGAACGACTTCACCTTCACTCTCTTGTTCTCCTTCTGCTGCCGATGGCCACGATTCTGCTGCTGATAGATATCGATACCCGGCCGAACCACATCGATACCGCTCGTTGATCGCCATCACTTTTTTCATAGATACTGCGTTTCAACATTGTGACAGAAGTTTTTCTAAAAACCAAAAAAGTTTTTCTAATAAGATGATAAATTTGAATCTGGGTTTGTATAGGTGGTAACCCTTCTAGTAATCGGACGGTGTTGAAATTTACATGGTTATATATATGGATCAGATATCAATAGTGTTCAAATTTCAAGTTGATAGTACTAAAGGTTAAAATGTTTTTCTAATAAAAACATGAATTTGAATATTTGACGATAATATGTGCTTTATATGTTTTTGGTTGCGGGGAATATGGGAACCATCGATTATCAATGTCAACGTCACGTAACTGATAAACATTGGTAATAACATTAAATGGCCATTATTTTCTGTACTTCATTTACGATAAGATGTTTATCTATCAAGTGCAGTTATTGAATCAGCCAAAAAAAAACCTTAAAAAACGTTAAGCACATTTATCATTGTCAATCCATGGTGAATTTGTATTGCGTTTACCGCTGGAACATGTGTAATATTTTTCGTTACAACTTTGAATACGTCTGAATCTGCTTAAGCAAATGGTATTTCAGCGGATATGACTTTATCGACATCTTTTGGACGAATTTTCTCAATTAGCCAAATTTAAATATGGGCAAATTAAATACGCATGACCAAAAACTTCATTAAAGATTTTAATTTTTGTTTAATAACACGTGCGAATATATTATGTCTATCGCTTCCTGCTTTTTCTAACAATAAATTTCATTTTATTTCATCCCACGTTGGATATCATGCCTTCGTGATATATAAACTCGAAAATATGTCATGATATCTAGTATATATGCATATGTCGTGGACTTCCGCATGATGGTAGGATGCATATTTTTCCAATTTCGTTTCGATTAACTGGGCCATGAATGTTACAATGAGTTGCATCCCTCAGCACGTAATTTTGATTGGTTAAAACGAATATACATACCTTAACCTCTCGCATTCAATTTTCGCATACACAATATATTGATGATAAAAGTAACGGCATTTCAAAATATTATATTCTTAGTTTACTGTAATTATTATTGTATTAGTATTGTTATTGTAAGCGTTGAAATTCATGGAGCTCAATTATTTTTGCATTCACCTGAAGAAATATGAAAATTTAATTTTCGAATACATTTGTTATCATCTAATGTTACCTGTTGCCGGATTTCTTTGATTTATATTGTTGTGATAGCCATCCTCCCCTACCCAAAAAATTAGGGGATACTGTAACGAATAAAATGACTGATGTGTTATTGTTTCTACGCATTATTCTAAAATATCGCGATTTCCAAATTCACCTCCAACCATAATAATGGCCATTTCGTTACGGCTCTTTTGCTGAAACTTTGCTATTATCGTGATCATGTAATTGTTCGATATTAACTGATAAATAATTGAAGTCGATTTTTTGAGGCTAATAAAGATTCACTTGATCGTCATCCATAAAACATAATTGCATATATTTTGGTGGGTCATTTGGCATTGGCATCAACGTACCAATTTGATGATACACCTGGCTTTAAATTTTGAAAGTAGAATTAAAATTGCGTCCTCGCGAATCAGTGTTTTTAATATTACTTTAAACTTATTATTTGAATTAAAATTTCTTATTTTTAATAATTTTTATTCTTCACTTTCACATTCAAGATTTCAATGGTTCAGGATGAAAATCTAATGTACATCGGTAAAAATACCTTTCCTGAAGAGCAACACAATGCAGCGGTTTTAGTCTTAAATTGAAGTGTATCAATAATTACATAGCTGAACCTCGATAATATCTTTTGAATGTATTTAATTTCGGATCATAATCGAACGCAAGTCTACGAAAAGAAAATAATTCCAAAGTGCATGTTGCTTGCATACATTTTCTGTTGGCGTTTAGAGTTGCGTCTCTATTTGTCGCATTGACAGGCTTCTCTGTTTCGGATTCACTGCTCAGCGAGGAGTTCATGCCGATGTTCTGCACTTTCAATGGAACGTAATTGGGCAATACGTACAGTTGCTATTCTATTTGTTTCTGCATTGTACTTGCATTTGCGTTGATGACTTACACCGGTAGGAGTTTTTGGTACAAGCAACTCAGCTTCCCTTCTTTAGAAACAAAAGTAGCGAAAGAGAGCTCTGCAGCAGAATTGCTAAGTGAAATACGTCAGGACTAATTGAAATACGTCAAGTGTTACAACGGAAGATGATTTTTTTTTCTCGAAAAATATTTATTTATTCATCAATTCCTATTTTGTCCCCTTCGAAGTAATCCCCTTGGCTATAATACACTAGTACCAGCGTTAGTTCCACTTCTCAAAGCACTTTTGATAAGCTCTTTATGGCATAGCCTTCATATTTTCCAGCGATGCGGACTTTGTTTCCTCAATCGTTGTAAGTCTCCGTCTTACCAGGTCCTTAATTTCGGGAATAAGAAATATTCACAGGCAGCCAAGTCTGGTGTATACAGTGGCTGAGGCATAATTACGCTTCCGCAGTTGCTTAAAAGAAAATACGAACAATCAAAAGCGCATTATCCATGTCTGATTGTTCCACAATTCCGGACGTTTTTTCGTTTTTCGTATCACTACAGGCAAATGACGCATAACTTCAAGGTAATATTTCTAATTGACCGTATGACCTTCTGGCAAGTACTGATGATGCACCACGCATTTAGTGATTCGACGATTCTCCATAACAAATTTCTGCACTACTTCAGCATTTTTATGGGTTATTTTCGTGCTGAGGTGTCCAGGGAAGAAATTTGTCACACAAAACTTAATAGAAATTCTTTGATCCTTTTTTTAGATTGCCACAAATCGCCAAAACACCTTTATGATTGTCAAAAACAAACTTAAAAAGCAACGTAGCTGACAATGTCAACATATATTTGGGACATGCGTACCAACATAAAAAAATAAACACCTTACTTTTGAACAGCCCTCGTATAAACATAGATTTGTAATAGCATTTTCACGCTGCATTTAGAATTGCATTCCCATTTGAGTCTGCCTCAAATAATCCTTTAGCATATGATATGGACATAATGGACATGCGTTCATTCCAATGCAAATAAGTTCCTTAGTTTTTACAATGTTCAGATGAGTTTTTGGATAGGCAAGACGTACAGACGAATTAACGAACAGAGAGATAGACGAACACGGGTGTATTTTCCAAGGTGGGTCTGTCGGCAAACAAGTTCATTGTGTCAGTTTTTTTGGGCTACACGCGGTGTAAAGGCTTGGCGGTAAGAAATTTGGCGAATAAAGAGGTAATCACTGAAACAGACGCCTATTTTCAGGACCTTGAGAAGAGATAAAAAAATTTAAAAAAACCATGTACTAAATGTATAGAGATAAAGGAGACTACGTTGAAAAAAAAAATGTTTTTTATGCCAAAAACAAAAAAGTCACTCACTTATCTAAATACCCTTGTAATTTGCAAAATTTCAATTCCACTTCAGTAGATATATATACACTCGATGATATAAAAATAAGGGGTGCCCAAGATAAGTTTTGTAAGGGAAAATTCATTCATTTTTAAGATATTCTAACAAAACGATTTGATAAGACAATTTGTTGTAAACAGCATGAAAATTACATCAATTTTGAATACATAAATATATGTACATTGTAGGATTAGCTACCATAAAAATCTATTATTATATTCTATTTTTCTGTAAGGTTAAGCTCTTTATTTCATAAGATACGGCGCGAATGCTATTCTATTGTTATTTCTCTGATAACCGTAAAAATTGATTCAAAAAATAATACAAGTAAAAATAAGACTTACCCTTTCCATAACCACCGAAAGATCCGAAGGCTTCATCGGGAACGGCCAAAAATTAATCGATGCCAGATTTGCAATTGATTTCACAACTAACAATTCTTTTTCTCTTCCTTCTTCTACTTGTTGCTACTGTTGTTTATTTATTGCAATTTTTTCTCTTTAGTATCCTTTCGATTTTTTTGAGAATATCAACGATACTCTTAAGTCATTGCCGTTGTTGTTTAATGTTGATTGATCTATAACAAAGTCGAGTCTACTTACTTATTTGATAATGTTATATTTGCGTACATTGAGAGTTTACCTCTTCTTCTTCTACCACGTTTAAAATATGTTGTTGTCTGTTTGTTAGTCTGTGGTTCTATGTTCCTGTCTTGCTCACATAATTATGTATGTACGTATGAACGTATTTATGATACGTTCTTGTTGTTTTTGCTATTCTTATTGTTAACGTATGTATTGGGCTTTTGCTATTTGGAGGGGTTTTAAAGAAGAAAGTTCGTAAGTAACAAAACTACTCTTTGAGAGAGTAATTTGCATGAGTACATTTTTACACTACAAAGTGAAAAAAAATAAGTAAAAGTTATGTATGTATACATATGTGCTAGTGCACTTTAAAATGGTAAAAAGTTTAATGCTTCTACGTGTTTGGTTTTGACGTGCTTCGACGCAGAAATATTGATAAATGTCAGGGGTGGTCTTTTTTATGGAGAAATTCATTGAATTTGGCTTTAGATTTTATTAAATTCAGTTTTGCATTTCATTCTTTATCATTTCAGTTGACTACGATTTTAAGGTTATTCCACCCCTGACATCAAAAACCCAGCCCTGACAATTTTTATTTTTTTGTGAATGCTCATAACTTCTTTATTTTCTATTCAATCGATGTTCAATTTCGATTTTTCACAATCTTTCCAATGATACATAAGAATAATAATTCTGATTCTAATCAAAGGCAAAGAGGAAACCAGACCCAACCCTGAAAACCTTCCCCTATATTTCTTGTATTACGAGTATTTTATGTGTTGTGATTGATACTGTTTGTCACCATTATTTTACATTCAACAGTTTTTATTGTTGCTTTGCATTTTATGCATGCATACACATTACACACACACACCCACACACATGGATGCATACTTACATACACACACACACACACACACACGGGAATTTAGGTGATAGGAAATTTTTATTCGGTAAGTGAACCAATTTTCGAATCCGTCACACTAACTTGTGGCACGGGCCAAAGTATTTTTCTGAAGATTTTCATCTTTTTGCTCCACAAAAAAAAAATAAACGCAAAGCCATATATATGTATATACATATGTATGTACATACCTTTATACATATATGTAAGTATACTATAATGGATATATTTCTTTTCCTTTTCAGTGTAATGCTTCACCTTTTCTTCCTCTTCTCTTCTCTAAGCTCTTCACTTAACTTTGATGCAGTTAACACAATACACATGTACGAGAATTTACATGGATTTTTTTTCACCCACTCTTTCTTATTCTTTTTTTCTTACTCATGCACACACCCTTGCATAGATACCATGTTTACTTTTTTTAATTTTTATTTAATTATATCGTTTATAAAACAATTTTTTTTTTCTATTTTGAAAATATTTTGTTGTATTATATTATAAGTTTATTCTCACAACAAATCACACAAGAACAAAAAAAAAAACGCAATCAAACGAAATGATATTCACTTTTCTTGTGTTTATTGTCTTAAGTAGAATTTTTATTCATTTATTTCATTTGTTTCGAAATAAATTGAAAAAATTTAATTATTTTCCCTCTTTCATTCAAATTTTAGAGATTGAAGTTTAAAAAAAAAAATATATATATATGTATGCATATATACACATTTATATACATATATGAACCAATGTACCTTATTTTCCTTAATCATATTTATTGTAGATGCAGTGTGATGATTTTACAAGACAATTCGAATTTTTTTATACACACACTACACTTATGTGAACAGGTATCAATTTTACAAGTATTCTTTCTATTATTATGATTATTTTTCAATGTACTAATATGTTCGTTTATTCACTGTTCACTACTTACAGTATTATATGTAATGTGTTTTTTGTTTTTCTGCTGTTGCTCCTCAACATGACAGAGAAGAACAACCAGCGATTACAATTTGTCTGTGTGTATAACTTCGAAAAAATATTGTAAATGCTTTTACTGACTTTCGTTATCGTCGTATTCGTATTTGCAGCCCTAGTTCCATCGTCTTCGTAGTCTTCGTTTATGTCCTTCCATCCCACACACGCACACATACATAACCCCGTGGGATGTGGAGGTTTGTAGTGTACACGGGGTGATTTTGGCACCTTAAGTGCTAAATGGACTTATTAGTCGGCTAATTGAGCATTCCATAATAATATGTTGAGCTATTAGGATCTATAAGAGGTTTCCACCTTCCTGGTATAACCAAAAACATTCACGCATACACTAACTCAACATTAATTTAAGTCGAATTCTTATTCGTTATCCAGACTTATCCTTTTCTGCTATTGTAACATTCGACCAACCGTTCTTTTACTCGTTCATTCTTAAATCTCTTTTATATTTGCTCCTTTCTTCAATATTTGTGTGTATGTATAAACTTTCGATAGATTTAGCTTCGTTATTTGGTTCCTTCTTTCATTATCACCATACACACAACATTGAAGCATCACGCTATTATCAGGAGCAGAGTGCATCACATTAAATGCCTTTCGCACCCCTGTCTCTCTCTTTTTTTCCACTCTCTTAAACACTTGCACATACACACATACCAACAATGTTTTTTTTTGTGTGGCATTCATCACAGTAGCTCCAATTCATTGTTATTTTTCCTTTTTAAACCCTCTCTGCGTTTCACAAAATTTATAAGTGTATTTTTCATTGTTGCTTACCTGTTGGTATTGCCAGATTGTTGTTGTTGTTACAATAAATGTTTTTCTTGTATTTAAAAAAAAAATATTTACCTTCACATTTTTATAAATATTGGTAATTTAAAGTAAATTTATTAAAATATTTTGACTCATGAAAAATTATACATACATATATACCTATACAGAATCGCGACAAATATGATAACATTAACATTTGGCAGATAAAACTTTCATTTACAAAATTCCTCAGACTGTTATTGAGAATTTTGTTGAGAGTATGCCCAAGCGTATTAAAAGTGTGATTAAAAATAAAGAACTGTGGACTTAGTACTAAAACTTTGCTTTTATCATCATAAGCGCGAAACTTTCAAAACTGAGCAAATAGCTGCTCTCTTAGGTTATTTTCTCTTTCTTATAATGGTCTCTTAAAATATTTTGTTATGTGTTTAAGATTTAATTTTTTTAACAGTTAAAATTAAATTTCCAAATATCTGCTCGGTTTTGCACGTTACTGTACATACATATTGGGTTGGTGGAAAAGTAAGTTCCGAAAATTTGAATTGCTAGATTTAAAAAGCGAGACCTCTGAAGATATTTATCTGATCTGAGAATACCATACAGCATTGAAAAGTTGACAACATTGGTAAAAACTATGCAATGATAAAGAAGTGTTTTAAATCAGCGTGACATCACTAAGGATCCTGGCATCTACCATACAAAACGGAATGATTTGCAACATTTTCTGTCCAAATTGTAAGCTGCCGATAAAAACTGTGTAGCAAACGACAATAATTTGAAAAAAGGTAGTCTAAACAAGGTGAGCCCCCTAAAACCATTGCAAAGCTGACGCTATCTACGAGGAAGTTGGTGCTATGCATTTAGGAACTGCTGCGACCTGGGCAAACGATAAATTTAAAACTCTTAAATGTTTGTCTGTTATTAACAACTAACAAGACCAAATGAAGCACTGAAGGAAAAGCCCACCGCATAATATAAATAATTATCTTGATGGCGTAACAACGAATGACCTAAACGACTGCAAAATGGTATTGTAACAATTATTTAATTAGAAACCCCAGATTTTCTAGAAAGACAGGATTATGGATTTAACAAAAAGATGGCAAGAGGTTATCAATAATAATGAAAAATATTTGATGAATAAAGTTGCTTTGTTATACGAAAAAAATTGTTGAAATATAATTCACATTTTCGGAATATACCTTTCCACCAACCCAAATATATCAATGATATACATTAAATTGGTATATATATACATATATACATGTTTGTGATTTAGCAATAATTGGAAAATGAAAAGATTAGGCATTAACATTAGATATGTAAATTCATTATATTGTAAATAAGAACTCATAATCTCAAGTAGTTGTTCAATAGTATGTGAATACATATACGTATTTGTATCTATGTTATATATTATAGTCCATATGTGTGAGAGATAAAAGTCTTTGCTGATGTTCAATATAGATCAAAAAGTTAGCATTCAAAATATCAACAATAATTTAAACTTTAAACAATATGAACTTTTACTTTACGAATACTAACTCCAATAAATGTTTCATTCAAGTGGAACAAGAAAAATATCGTGTATTTTTATTATTTTTTTTTTTTTTTTGAAAAAGTTATAGAGAGTTGAAGAACATTTTGTAACCTTTATTATTAATGTGAAACACTGTGCATATACGTACATATGTAATTAAAGGACATATTTGCGCAACATATCTGGACAAGAAAAGTTGTTTACTGATTCATTTATTATACATAAATTTCCAATTTGAATGGGGCCACTCCCATGTCTCTCAACAAGCCAAAATAACAACCTACAGATCTATCTGTGACTGAAATATCGAAAAGAAACATCGATAGAGAACGAAAATGTTTACATTATTGTTTAAATAAGGAATATTTTGAAAAATGTATATGAGATCGCACGTTATGAAAAACGGTTAAGTATTTGTAAGTGGTTTTTCTGATGAAACAAATTTATGTTCGAAGGGCTCTGATGGCATTAATTACAATTTCCATGATTTGAGGAAATTGGATCGTTTTCATAGTCGAGTCGGCGGAGTTATGGTTTCGGGAGTTATATTCGGTTATGAGACTTCCGAACATCGTTTTTTATCGCCAAAAACGAATGATAAGAAAGGACTTCCCATCATTTGACAACATTTTGTACCTTTGCCACGAATTTTTCAACATGACAAGTCATGATAAGACACCCTTTTAAACTGGCCACCATTTTCGCAATGCTTAATAAAAAAATTGAAGAGATGGGTTGTTCTGGAAAAAGAGTTTTCAAGAAAAACTGATCTTATTGAGGCTGTGTCTACATTAAAGGTAAAGTAGTCTATGCAAGTGAAACAAATTAATACACGTAATTTTTAGTTCTTTCCTTTTCAACTAGAATTTAAATAAGCGGTGAACATATTGTTTTTTTTTTTTTTGTAATAGCTTAATAAATGTAGAAAAGAGAAACAAAAATAATAAATCCGTCATCCTTATTTTTGTAAATGTTGTAGAGAGGCTATTCAGTGCAATAGATACACATCCACTGTTAGATTTGTACATACCACAGATACATACTTTGTATTATTGTATGCGCAGACGCATACAATAACAATCAGATGAGTTTTAAATTTCGACTGCCTCTCATTCTGAATCTTTTTTAATCGAGCTTTCACATCCGTTTTCGTACTGTTATATTATGATACTCACTCATTTACCCAGACTTTAAAATTTCTTATTTGATTTTACACTCACTTTTCTATACTCCAGTTGTGTATTTGTTTTTATTGTTTTTCATAACAAAAGGCAATGAAAATGATTTATGAATTTATTTTTCCTTCCCTTTTATTTTCATTTTAAATGATATTTTTTTAATTTTCTACCTTGATGTTAAGAAATATATTCCCTCTTTTGGATTGTTTTACAATAAGGAGAGTCGTTCGTTTCATTCCTTAAGTTGCGTTAGGTATTTTAAATATTTTCTTTTCCATTTAATTTTCGTTTTCACTTTCACGATTTTCTTTTTATGTTGAATCTTTAAAGTACGAATCTACATCATTTTACTTCGTAACAGTTCATTCATTAATTCATTATTTCATTAAAAACACTTTGAGAAGAAGCGATGCATAAGGAAAGTTTTTTCAATAAGTAACTGGAAACAATTTAAACAAATAGCTCTCTTTATTTTAATTTTAAATATTATAACATATAAAATCACTATAATAGTATATACATATGTACATTATTATTAGTATTTTATATGAATTACATGTTAATGCTTATTTTATTACATGCTGGAAATATACCTAGTGGAAAGCTTCGTCAAACGTCATTTCAATTGTTTTATTAAATAATTAAATATTTGTTCTGCAAAAATATTATAATGAAAATAACAACAACAACACAAAATTCAAGAAGCAAAGCATGAACAACAGATAACACTGTCTCTCTCATGTCCCGCTCTACGTGAATATCATTTACAAGGAAAAGGAAATAAGTATAAATAGTACCGTACGTACAAGTATAATATAACAAACTAATTCGCTGCATAAGAAGTTTCTTAAATGCCTGTTGGATATACATGCTAAGTACAATACCACATTTCTTGATTTCAACTAGGTACTTACATAATAATCACATAACTAACGTACCAATAACTAGCTACCTAACCTGAATCTTTATAATAGCATAGTTAATCCTAGTGTAGTGTATTTCTTAGTAATACAATCCCAATAACTTCACACGTGCATTACTATTATATTATTGTACATATATATGTCTATCTAACACTTCCTGTCCTGTCATGGTCGCCATGTAATCTAGGTGAATCATCATCAAAAGGTTTTGTGATAAAATAAAGAATGAAGTAGAAATTCACAGTAGTTTTCAATTTGATGGTTGCTGATCGAATGATCTTTATTGTGTTCTTGCTAAAGTGTAAAAGTTTAACTTACACTAAAAATGGAAAGGGGTAGTGTTTATGCACGTATGTTTATGTGTGTGTGTACATGTTTTTATGGCTATGTAGCTTCAGAATGTATGTACTATAACCGACCTATTCACAAGACGTGATGTGGTGCTGTTAACGCCTTACATTATCTTTCGTTTCTTTTTCCATGTGAAAAAGTTCCATTAAAGTTTTTGAAAAAATCGTCTTTCGTGAAAGATGACCTGTTGAGTAGGTGTTAGGTATTCTTTGTTTATAAATTATTTAATATTTCCAATATATTTTCGTTTTTCTTCTAAGTTGGCAAGCCTGAATAAACTGAAGTTTAAGTTTATTGGTAACATACACTTTACAGACTGATGTAAAAACAACTTTCTTAACAATGCAGCTTTTTAAGATAATTTTTGTGATATTGTCGAGAATGGATCGGTAAGTCCGCTCTCCGAGTGGATCAAACTGCAAGTGCGCATATTCTGGCAAGATTGGAATTTATTTATTTCTTTATATCAGATAATGACTAAACATGCTTTCAACTCAAAAATAATAATAATAATAATTAGAATTAAGCTAAAAAAAAATTTAACATAATAATAAAAAGCCGTCTCTAGCTATGCCCCTACTCACAGCCATGTGTGGTCAGAGATAGAAAAAGGAAGTCGAAATGGGAGAACCACTGAGCAACATAAAGTTAGGTGAACTCCTACAGTGTGTACCGATGCTTGGTAGAACTTCAAGTTGGCTTGGGTTGGCATAGATGCCGGAGGACTATATTGTTGATGGTAGATGGTGACATCTCAGGAGAGAGGATGTTGTATTGTATATTATAATTGAGACATAAAACACGAAATGGATCGTGTAAGACAAATTAATTTGTGCACCTACATATAGCAAGAAGCACAAAATTTCTACGGGTGCGACTAGGAACACAGAATTTAAATTGGCTCATGCGAATCAATAATGCTGGTAATAAGTTTATGAAGAGAGCTTACAGGTCTATTCTCGTTTTTTTTTGCGTTAACACTGCAACAATTAAAAATTTGTTATCTATCTGATTCTAGTTGACATTGAAAGCTGCACTGTTAAAAAATCTGATTTTAACATCATTCTGTAAACGTTAGTTTATTCAAGGTTATGAAGTTAAAAGAAAACAAAATTAAATTGGAATTATTAAAAAATTTACAAGTAAAGAATATTACAAAAAATGAAAAGAAAGAATAGATTTCACACCGGCTTCCCAAATACCACCAATATGAGGTGATGAACGTGGTATGAAATGCCATGTAATACCTCCCTTTGATATGATATTTGCAATGTGTTCATTCTTTGTCTGTTTTAATGCCAGTTGTTGTCGCTTACTGCCGTGGAATGTGGTGCCGTTATCGGAATATAAATATGTTAGTCGTTAAATCACTCACCAATTCGATGTGAATAGTTCTAGTTGATAAACATACGAAAATTGCAAAATAAGCTTTTGTGTGCATCCTTGGTTTCTTTTATAGTGATGGACCTGCATAGTCGAGGCCACAATGAAGAAAAGTCCGATGTGGTTGAACTCGTGGTGAAGGAAAATTGGCCATAACGGGTCCGCCAGTAGCTTGTCTCAACATGAAGCATTTCTTTAAACGGTGAACAACAGTTCGAATGATATTCCGAGCGCCGAGAATCCAATACTGTTGGCGCGTGATGACGAATGTAAACTCAACTCCATTATGAAGATGTTTTTCATGAATGTGTTGGTCGAATAATAAGCATTGATATAGGTGATGTTTTTGGCAGAATAATTGTATGTTTGACATCAATGTTGGCATAAGAATGCTGAATGCGACCACCTCCTCGCAATAGTCCTGCATCATCAATAAATGGTAGTAGACTTTTTAAAATAATCTTAATGTTTAACTGGCGGCCCTCCATCAAAGATTGATAATCTGATGCAAATTCGTAGAATTGCGTAGAATTGAGTATCTGGCTAATTGAAGTTCACCTGATGGTAGGAAGGACGATTGTGACGCACAGTCATTACGTTTGCGACAGATGTTAATAAAAAACAAACAAAAGTTGTTACCAGTCGAGTCCAGGATGATAGTCTTTCAATCAGTTGAATAACAAAATTTGTTTCTGGCGTTGCAAATGTTTTCATTATGATAGCCACCGAGTACATAAATCTTCAGGTAGTCCAATGTCCCAATTCAGAGTGTCACACCAGGTGGCTTATAGTTGGAGAAACAAATCCCAATGGATCATAAATTTTTGACAATTCTAAAATTATAATGCGTTTAATTTGTGCTTTTTCAAAAGATAAACCATTTAGGGTCTTCATGAAAGCGAATAAATCGGACAAATGTACAAATGTATAAAGTTGTGTGGTCACTATCATGAACGACCCTGTTTTTTGTGAACTGCACTAATTGAAAAATTTTATCAAAACAGCTGTTCTCGTGTGCACAAGTGAATTTTGAATGTAAAAAAATAATGGAAAATGACATCGATACGTCAGGTTGACACGCCTACGTACTTTTTGTTTTTATTTCCATTTCTTATCAAACATCTGCTCTTTGCATTGAAATTGTATATTAACCACTTTTTCACTACCTGTGGCTTTTATTGTTTACTTTTTCCATATTATTTGACTGAGTTGTCAATTCATAATTAAAAATTGGCAACGCTTACTTTTATTTTAATTAGTGAGCATCAATCGTCGCACAACTTTATACGAACGCATACATTTTCTTTTTATGGTGCAACAAAATGTCAACTGTTATACATTTGTGCGTTCGATTAATTCGCTTGAAGACCCTCATTGATTTTTAAAAATAGTTCATCGGTGGAGGAGTTCCAATTTAACCCTAGAATTTTTTGCGATTCAGATTCAGATATGTTATTAATATCTACTGGGTTTTGGTCGCGAACATTCACTGGCAAGGAGTCTAATAATGGCCACCAATTTGAACACCATTTCCTCGACGTTTGCTTTCAACAATAGATTTATTGTTTCATCTTTCAGTGCAATGAGTTCATCAATTGAATTAAAACCAGTAACGATGTCGTCGACGTATGTGTCGTAAGCCAAAACCTGTGCAGCTGCTTTGTGCCTTATAGCAGAGTACAAAAATCTTCACGTGCGAACGCTCACGAGCGCTCATTTATGAAAAATTTCGTTGCATTCATTTTGGACTTACTTCATAAGCGAGCGATGAACAAACGAAAAGAATGCTCTCAGCTCTTTGCTGATAATATTTCATTTATGTGCGTTCACGTGCTCTCTGCTCATGTACAGAAAGTATCATCTCGCGATATGTAACAACAAAATTACACATAATTTATTGTTGGGTATGCAAAAATTGAAAATAAGAAGAAGAGTTTCATTTTGCCTATTCTATGCGAGTCGTTCGAAAATGAACTCTTCATTAAAGACCACTTCATGTATGAACGAGCGAAATCAGACATACTCGCGTAAGAGAAACAAAAAAAAAAAAAAATTCGCTCGCGCTCGTGTGTGAAAAGGGAATGACATTTTTAATTTTTTCATACGTGAATATGAGCAAAAGAAACTAAAACAAAACGCTATTGCGCGCGAGTGAATATTTCGGTACACTGCTTTATAGTCATGCGCAAGTTGTTGCAAAACTTGAACTGCTAGAAATGGTGACGGGGATAAACCAAAAGTCACTGTCATCAAGCGATAATGCGTAAATGTTCGCATTGGCGCAAAACAATGCACTGGAAGTTGGTATGCATATTATAAAACATACGTACCCGATTTATCTCTTGCTAAGAAAATGATTTTCAGGAGGTTCTGCGGCATTGACTGTCTTAGTTTTGCATTGAACTGATTCCATTACCATAAAGGTGCGTATCAACTTATCAGTGTCTGGCTGTGCAGTGTATGTATGCAAAACTGTAACCTTTCCATCAACACCATAGCTGTTATGTTTATGATGCGTAGTGATCTTGTTGAGGTCTGAGCTACGACGTTATTTTAGAAAATACAAGGTATTACACTGCATGTTCATGTATTAGTACATACAGTATGTAGGTGTGTTAGTATATGTGCTATGTGTGTTTATTAGCATATGCATACAACATCTCCTCCCTTAATTGAAAACGATTAGTGTTAATGTTTTTTAAAAACTGGAGGCGAGAAGCGTCTGACATCTTTGCGTGCTCAAGTACTTCTAAGAATTGAAATAGTTGTAGTAACTGCTTCCTGGACTGTTGTAGAAACCGGAACTGAAGTAGCAGTTCGACTATCCGATTGTTTTTCATCGTCTATGCTTGATGGTGGTGGAGTGTTTTGTAGGTCAGGAGCCCACCAGAATAGAGAGTCATCATTGTCGTTACTTATGGTTGTTCTAGGCTTGAGCTGATTAATATGGCGTTTGACCAACCCATATTTTGTGCGAACGATGAATAGCATGCGCAATTTCGATCATTTGATTAGATGAAAACTTTTTCGTACGCTGAACACCGGTTGCTCAAGAAGCTGATTTAATATTGTACGTTCAGGACGACCATGGATGAGTACTGCTAGTGTTTTACCCATTGCGTTTGGCGTAAAACGATACGACGCCACGTATTTCGTGACGGCTGTTCTCAGTGAAAACTCTTCTTGAGTGTTCTTGCTGATCGAACATTTGAATGACTGTACGAAGCGTTCTGCTAGTCCATTCGATGCTGGTTGAAATTATGCCATGGTGTCATGGTGATGTGATAAATACCGTTAAGACTGCAAAACTGTTTGAATGCGTCTGCCGCTAGCTGAGAACCGTTGTCGCTGACTATAGTTTTGGGATAGCCTTCAATTGCAAAAATTGCTGCTAATGCTGCGATTGTATTTGCTGTTGTAGTAGACGTCATTTCTGTAACAAACGGGAATTGTGAATATGCATCTACACAAATGGTCCACATAGAGTTGAATATGGGCCCAGTGAAATCAATGTGAATTCTCTCCCAGGCGGAAGTTACTTTTGGCCAATTCTGAAACTCTTTTGCTGGAGATGGATTGTTGGTTTTACAAATGCTGCATGACTTGGTTAGATTTGAGATGTCATCATCAATGCGTGGCCACCAGACATGTTGTCGTGCCAATTGTTTCATCCTTACAATGCCCCAATGCCCATCATGTAAAACTTTAAGAATGTCTATTCTTAATGTGCAAGGGATTACAATGCGATTTGTATCCGTGTATAGACATAACTGATTGTTAACTGTTATGGCGAACCTACGATTGAAATAAGGCATGATTTCCGAATCGTCTGTTTTTAATGGCCAACCATCTGAAACAAAGTGCAAAACTTTTTCCAAAATAGTATCATTATTGAGATACTTGCGTATGATCTCAGCATTGATAGGAGGTGTCATTTCGATGATGTTATGGCATGCTTGTGCTTTGTCGAAATCTTCATCTGTAGGTAAGGGTAATCGAGATTATAGCATCAGCGTTACCGTGTGCTGTGGTAGCACGGTATCTGATCTCAAAATTGTTTGCCATAAGGATTATAGCCCAACCAGGATTAAAAATTGTTATCAGCGGCTTGTGATCGGTGATCAGTATGAATTTCCTTCCCTATAGATATTGGTGAAATTTCTGCACCTCACATATGATTGAAAAGCTTCTTTTTCAATTTGGATGTATCTAGTGTTTTTGATGTAAATGCGATCGGCCGTTCCTTTCCATCTGGCTGTGTATTGGATAACACTACCCCGATGCTAAAGGACGGTGCATCTGTTGCTAGTACTAGAGGAAGATCTTCGTTGAAATGCGCTAGTTGTGTTCCATTTATTATATGATTTTTTAATTCTGTTGCTGCGAACCAAATTTAATAGCTTATTTAGTGAAGAAGCTAACTGAGAGTGTTGAGGTATAAAATTACAGTAATAGTTAACATTACCCATAAACGCATCTAGTTGTTGTAGACTAGTGAGCGGTTTTAATTCCTTGTAAGCCAGTGGTATCAGGCAGGATACCTTTTGCACTTACGCTTCCTCCTAAATATTCGATCTCATCTTGGTAAAAATGTCATTTTTCCTTTTTACATTTTATACCACTGTCTCTGAGAATGGTTAAAATTTGCTCAACACGGTGCACTGGCTCTTCCATAAAGTAATCGTTGGTACTGGAAAAGACCGAACGGAGTCAAAAGATACGTCCATGAAGCCGTTGAAACAACTAGTATGCGAAACCCAAGTGAATGTGTTGAGACGAATGAAACTGTTGAAGAGACGGTAATAAAAACATGTTTGAGTTTGTTGAGATCGAGGAAACCGTTGAAAGAGCTGGTACTGTTGTATAGAGATTAAAAAGAGCAACTCGATACATTTAGCATAGTGCACGTACAAGGTTTTGGTCATGGTGTGTGGTGCATTTGATGGTATAAGCATTAGATTATAAGAGAAAGTGATGTATAAATTTTATGGTGACAATAGGAAGAGAAATAAACGGACAATGGAAGTTTGAGATACTCTATTGATAAAACTGTATGAAAGAAGAATGTCATAATTATTATGTAGTTGCATTATTAAGTTGAGAAAATTGATTTGGTTAAATAATCAAGAGTTTGGTTAAAGCGAAGTATGTATGTTAATCACGAAATTCAAGTTATAATAAGTAAATAGAATGAATAGTAAAAGGAATAATTTGAAAATTGGGTATTAGTATAGTAATAGGACGTGTTCCTGTCAGGATGGCCGTATCGGCGTATAAATAAATACGCCGATGTGGTGTCAGGTATCTTAGTTATATTGCAGTCTATTGTAGTCTCTTTTTGTCTCCTGTCTATTGCAATCTCTTGTGTTGTAGTCTCTTGTGATCCCCTGCTCTGTTTTGTGGTTGCACTTGTGGCCGTATTTGTATCAAACATATTGCGTGTGAGAGGATAGTTGATTGTGTGATGGTGTGGTAAGAGTATGTTGAAGCGAGATGACAGAAAGCCTGTTGTCGATTGCGTTCGTTGTATAAAAGCTTGAGATTAGAATTTTATGAGGCAGAGTTATAATGCATTTACAGCAAGCAGAATCTGAAACGATTTAATGTGAATCGATTTTGAGCTTACACCGTCGATTCAGATTTAGAAACAGCTGTTTTTATTTTGGTTATACATTCAAATAGAACGTTGCGTGCACGTTGACTAAATTCAAACGTAAAATTTATGAAAAATACGTGATTAGCAACTATTTGAAGAGTATGAAAATAGTTTTTGCAGCTTCCTTTTCCATTCATGCTAGGTATTTACTGCTTTCGATGCACGAAATATACACTTGGCAAAGGTCTGCTGCAGATCCTAACTACTGGTTGCTTCTACAAACACACCTCGATTCAGATCAAGCTGATAAGATCGACGAAATCATTGAGCAAATCGTTGAAAAAAAAAAAAAAAAAAAAAATAAACTTTGTACCCCCCATAACGGTACTCAAATGCTCTCATGAATAATTGCAAACATGTGCAAGGCAATAACTTACGGTAAATATTTCATTAGAAAAATTTCTATTGGAATTAAGCTACACTGTGAGAATGTAGGTGACTACGAGTTCTTTTCCTTTGCAATTAAAATAGATAAACCTTACAACGCGGTACTACTAGGACTAGATAACACAGACATTGGGTCTGTCAAGCAAGACCTCATTGGGATAAGACTTCAATGTATTGATGTTAAACTTTTTTAAAGGACAAGGCCAAATAATAATGTTATGGTTTTTATGTGCCTTATTTTACTAATAAATCAACCACTCTTAGCGACCTTAAGAAGAATTATTCGGTCATCAACTAAGTTAATGTGAAATGGGACTACCAAAAAAGAAATGTGAACAAAATCATGTAGCGCTATAATTGCCAAATGTTTAGCTATGGTTCAAATAATTATGGAGTCAGGACACACTATTTTATCTGAGCGGGAAATCACAGGACAGCTGTTTGACCTGATAAAGCACCTGTAAAATATGCCAATTGTAACGGCCCTCATAAAACTAACTGTACTGATTGTGCAAGCAGGGCTAGTTACTTACGCATTAAATCGCGTTTTCAGTCAAACCGCGCTAGCCCACAGTCAAGAGTACCTGAAACCAAGTAGAGTTACCAAATCTACATAAATACGAACCAAATCGTGCCAGTCCTTCTTGGGGAAAGAAAAAAAATTATAAAACAGTAAACCAAGACCAAGACTCTTTACTATTGAGGAAATTAAAAACACTACTTTTGAGCAAATAAATAATCTTGGAAGCCGTAAATCTAAAGCAGAACAATTTGAGGGCATTACTTCCCTATCATGTAAATTTTTGGATATTGCTATTGGAATATGTATTACGGATAATACAGGCAATTACACCGCTATTGTTACATTCTTGGGTGTCGTTCGGATTTAAATATAAACCTTCAATTGAAAGATGATTTCCGCAAGTAATAGGCCTTAATGGTAATGTTGTTTGGAGTTGATTTTAATTGTAGGTATCGGAATTGCGGATGCAGTCTTGCAAACTCTAGAGGAAATTCTGTACACGAAATGTTAGTTTCAAGTAACGTCAACTTATTCTATCCGGCTGACCATACTCACATCCCATCCAGTAGCAGGTGTCAAGGATCTACCCTTGACTTATTCCTTTTAAACTGACTATACCTTTTTTCGCACACTGCTGTCATTAATGTCTAAGTTCCGATCACCTCCCGGTCAAAACTACTTTACATAGAAATCCCGTTGTTATAAATTCTTAACGGTACGATGAAAAAAATGTAAACTGGGCTGAATTCGCAAGAGATTAGCTCCTTGTTACCAAATACTGACTCAATTCCAGTTCACTTCAAATAACATTGATATAATAATAATCTGTTTCTTCACTTGACAAAGGTTCCTCACCCTTTTGAAAACTTTCAAAAGTTTTAAAGAAGAAACATGTTGACATCCCTTCCCTTTGTGATGGTGCAATTCGTTTTTCCACACCAGAACAGAAAGCGAGTATCTTAGTCAAAACATTTAGCTTTAACCACGCTACTGCTCACAATCATAGTGATTTTGGTGCAATTAGAGATGTTAAAAATTTCATTTCTGTATTAATCTCTTCCTCTTCATCCCATAGGAGTTCTTATTTTGTAAACATAGCAGATATAACAGCGATCTTAAAAAATCTTAAACCCAAAAAATCTCTTGGACTGGTGTTAATAACAAATGCCTCTAAAGTCTTACTCATAATGACATGATTTATCATACTACAATAATTAACGAGTGTTTACGTCTTTGCTGTTTTCCCAAGCAGGGAAACATTCCAAAGTTATACCGATAAGGAAAGCAAATAAACCGGCCGAACTGACTTCATATCGCCCAATAAGTTTGCTGTCAGCAGTTAGCAAAATTCTTTAAAAAAAAAGTTGTCAAAAACAAATTAACCAAATTTATTGAAGCCGCAGCAGTTCGGCACATCACTTTACACCCTTTAATGAGAATTAAAAAAATTGTCAAATATTATTAACTTATCCAAATAGTTTTGAGCTTTCTTAAAGATCGTTCCTTCTGAGTTCACATTGGTAATGTGAATTCTCATGCTGTAGGTATTGAAAGTGGTTGCCCCAAGGGTCATGTCTGTCTCCTATACTGTACAACGTACTCAAATCAGATCTTCCATTCATAAGTCGTGGTACTACATCAATCTTTGCGGATGATACCGCAATACTCTGCTCAGGAACTCGATCTGCTGACTCGCTTCAGGGAGTTTTTGCCACGCTCATTGCTTTCTTTACAAGATGGAAAATACAAGTTAACTCTGACAAAGCTCAGGCAATCTTTTTTTCTAGGAAGCGTAAAAACATTTATCTACCTTCCAGCAACATTCAATTAAATCTTGTAGACGTGATATTGGAAAGAGAGGTTAAATATCTGGGTTTAATTTTATATAAAAAACTATTATTCAGAGAACACATTAATTTCATCAATAAAAAAGTTAATATCTTGGTAAGTCATTGTATTATAGACAGAAACACTCGTCTTAATATAGAGAACAAAATGTATTTGTTAAGATCAATTTTTCAAGCCCCAGTATGGTCTATTGCTAAATGTGACATTAAAATACTCCAAGTCACGCAAAATAATCTGTTAATGATTTTCAACTTACCTTGGCATCACTCAATTGTTGACTTACATTATAAGGCTAAAATAGAATTGTTGTCGGAC
Organism: Amiota albilabris; assembly: GCA_037040105.1. NCBI lineage: Eukaryota > Metazoa > Arthropoda > Insecta > Diptera > Drosophilidae > Amiota > Amiota albilabris. The sequence continues at coordinate 58,133 of JBANCV010000090.1, read as the reverse complement.
AGACTGGATAGGCTATATGCTAATTTTAGGAATAGATGTATATATTCTACCTACTTTCATATCAACAATATAGTTTAAGCACCTTAGTATTAAGTTTAGATTTAAGTCCAAGTAAAACTTACATGGGGTTCTTATTGTTAATTTTTCTCCCTTTCATTTTTTTAGTAAAAACTGTTCACTGTTATTTATTTCTAATGTATACCTGAGTAGAAAAGGCTTGGATCCTCAATTCTTAATTAAGTATGTAATTTTAGGCTCACAATGACAATGAAATGAAAGTTACTTAACTTTCGTCGATACATGCATTGACAACGAGGCTATGTTGTTTGCTCCATACGAACTAGAGTCTAGCACGAATTCATTTTCAAATTCGATCAAATCATTAATTTCGTTTCAAATGAATCAAGTTTCAAGTGCTCGGTAAAGCAAATATTACGAATAGACTTTCGTGCTGTCATTTGGAAATATATGTACGAAGTACCTACTGAGGGCAAGCAATTGTTTTATTACGAATGCCGAGCAAATGCGAATGGTCTAAGTTTCAAATCAATTGAACGAATGCGAAATTTCAAAGAATTTGTACGTTTTTTTTTTTTTACATTGTAACTAGTTAAGTGATCTAACGAACAATTTGTATTATTCAATCATTTAATGGCACTCTGCACATTTTTATATTTATATCTTATATTTTTTCTAATTGCAGCGGCAACGGACTCGACAACAAGATCGTGTTCTAAATCACTACTACGTATTACATACCAAGGCGCATTTACAGCATATTTTAGTACCTTATTCTGAAATTTTGGATTTACAGAATACTGCTGGAACTTGTACAGCCCCATAGTTGGATACCATACATCCACACTGATTTAAGCACTTGCTTATATAAGAGTAATTTATTGAATATGGACAAAATAGATCGATTACCCATGAGCCAATATATTTTTTTGAATTTTATTTCCAATTCTTTTCTTTTCTTTTTGACATTTCATTTCATCGTATCAAAAGTCATACCCAAGTATTTAGCGGTGTTGTGGTACGGGACTTGTGCTCCATTTATATATAGTGGTAGGTATCTTATTTTATTGTATCTGAAGTCAATATCGACCGATTTTAATTCGTTTAATTTTATGCGCCATATAACTGTCCACTCAAAGATTTTGTTTAGATGAAGCCGCAGTTTAGCAATTGATTCGGTCTGAGTTTACCCAACCGACAGAATGGCCGTGTCGTCTGCAAAAGTTGCTGTGACGCAGTTCTCATCTGTTGTCAAAGGACATGTAATAAGTTGGTAGAGGATAGACCCTATCACGCTACCCTGGATCGCCCGCCTTTATTTTCTTGCGGTCGGAGTAAGTATCGTCTTACTAAATACGCCTTAATTTTATTAAGAAGGCCGTCGTGGCATACTTTATCGAGGGCTTTGGATACGTCAAGAAAACCAGCGGAGCACAGCTTTTTTTCCTCAAATGCGTTTTCGATAATTCTATTTATTCTGCAAACTTGATCAATAGTTGAATGATTTGAAGTTATTATTTTTCTCTGTTTTAGAATTTCGCTGGTGATAAGATCAAATTTATGCGACTTTTTTGATTTTAGGTTATTTATTTCCGTAATAGTTCAGTATCCGTTACTGCAAGGATTTCGAAGTCATTATCATCATAAAGCAATTCCATTTCAGCCATATGGCTTGAAGATACTTTCAAGGTACTCTGCGAAAATATTATGTTTTTCCTTGTTGCTTTTAGCCCATGTGTTATCTGATTTTTTTATTGGTGGGTATTATGGTGTTGGTTGTCTCTTTTTTAGCGAAACATTAAGCTGCAACAACTCAACAATCAGCAAGCAATCGAATGAAGCAATTGGGGATATATATAATGAGCCCCTCTTGCCATATCCGCAATGTACGTTATGGTGATCCCATGTTGAAGATACCCATTGACAATGTTTCCGAGGAAACATATCATTAAATTGCAGCCCACAGAAAATTGGATGTGACAGAGGTGTTCAAACAAACAAAAAAGTTTTCCAAAATAATAAGTTTCATTATGATTTCTATTGCTCACCACACAAAAGCAAGTGTATGTCACAGATCATGAAACTGTTACGACCAATTACAAAATATTGCGACATCTTTACAACCAAAATATTTTGTACATTGAAAAATCATTCTGAAAAACAATATTTAAATTGCTATAAGCCAATGATACCATAAATTAAATGAAACATATTCGCAAGCATCGGAATGCATATTATCTGTTGTGTATTCTGATTTTATCCAATACAAAATTGTGTGAATAATTATGAATAAGAAAAACTGATCTCTCAACTCACATCACACCACAACAACAGAAAGTTCGTTTTGCTTTCCACTTATTTCATTTTGGTCTTTCAGAAACAATTATTTTTAAGAGCTCGACAAAATGGGTTTCAATGGTTATTGTTAGACCGACATTCTCTTTGCTCAAATGGAAGCCGATGACCGAGTAAACAAGCAAAGTAAAAATAAGTGTTCGGCGCTGAGAAGAACCAATCGGCTTCATTTTTTTTCGGTTTTTCATTGAAAATATGTGTTGTCTGTTATTTGCGAGCTCTAGTTTCGGTTGTCACCTTAATTAGATGCTTTTTCGCAAAAAGTGTAATTGTATGGAGGGCAATTGCTATTTTAGCAAGCGCTCTTTACAAAACACAGAAACTTACGGTTCATTTAAAAAAAATTAACTACTTTTATTGAGTTCGCTTCACCTTTATAGAATGAATCACGCAACTGCAAGTGAACGTAGAACCTAAATTCGGTGAAATAGTTACTTTGAAATGCTTTCCACACAAAAAGTATAACTGGCACTAACTCCAAACGAGCAACGAGCTATATCCTGCTCTGCTACACCTAAGCGGACAAAAGCCACCAGAGTCCTGGAGTGTGCAGTGCCCGATACCAGAGCCGGCCCAAAGAAGTACTAAAGCAAACTTATTCATTTTTTCACAGAAAGGGTAAAGCCAGCAGACAATAGCATAAATGACAGAACAAGCTAGCAGAGCAAAAACTGCAGAAGTAGCACATAGTGAAAATCTGCACTTGGAATCAAACCACCGAACCATAACATCGTTTCTAAGTGAGTCTAAGCGCAATTATTACACTTATCAGCTTAAAAGTAGCAAAGGCCTGACAGTGGTAGTTGACTGTCAATATATAACAAAGGCTGTGGAAGAAAAAGTCTTCGAGCTTAGAGTGGTCATCAATATGTTAAATATCAGAGCCATTATTCAAAATGGATTTGGCTCCGAAGTTTTAGAGCCCACGAAAACAAAAAAAATAGGTACATCCCCCATATAACCTCCAATACTTGATGATGTAAAAGGCATTCCAAAAGATGTTGAAACTCCAAATTAAAATCTTGAAAAAATTAAACTCCCCATAGTGAGTCTTTTAAAAATTCTTAGACGCAGATGCCGTTTTTCAGCAAAAACTGGAAGGCATTAGATAACTAGAGGATGCAAAAGTTAATGTGATGCTTAGACTCACCTCACAAATAAAAACAACTTTTCCATAGCGGGCTAAACAGGTTTTACAACAAATATCCCAGATGGAAAAACTCATGGCGGTATAAGCATTCTATTTAAGCGTATAGAACACCATTTTCTGGAGCCATACTTAAGCAAGCGTTTACACGCAACTTCGTTTCGGATGCAAGGGATCATTATTATCATATTACGGTAGCAGCTGCCGAATTTTTGCCAGATTCGCATTTTCATGGCTAATTGATTACCCTGTCCCTTTTTTCCTAGAAAAGAGATCCAATGTCCTTACTGTGGCTCATACAGCTCTAGAATACGTAGTGAACTAAAATTCTTCGTTGGAAACTTCTACCATATGCAAGAAGTCAGTTTTTTCGCCACGGGTGGTGACACCAATGTAACAACGACAACCAGGATGGACCATACTGTTCAGCACCCACGTGTACCTAAATCTGCCGTATTGCTTTTTGCATTATCACGTATCAGAGCTACACGATTAGCCATATAAGTTTTCCATACTTGCGGTGGTTTCTCAAGCCATGCCATTATTATCTTAGAATCTGACCACAATTGATAATAAATTGATTGTACATTCTTAATGACATGCTTTGTATTTCGGGATAGAAAAACTTCGTCGCAAAACTCAAGTCGAGGGAGAGTTACCGGTTGTACTGGTACAACCTGTTCTTTGCCACCAGCAATTATGTTGATACCTTCGCATCGGGTGACACTGAGGGTAAATAGAGAGCTGCACAGTATGCTAAGCCCGTGTAGTTGTTTTACATTTGCCGATTTTAACTCTATCCAACGAGGTATTTGGGTCGAATTTATAGTAGACAGGCTTTTTCAAAAATTGTGCCATTGCAGTAGCGTCCTTGGCTTTACAGTCTCGTCCAAAGTATTCCTCTTGTTTCATCAAAGATTTATTCTGAATCTGTTATTTGTTAAAATTGTTGGGGTGCTTTGTTTACGAACGAGTAATAGCAATATATTTTAAAAAAGTGTTCTAAAGTACAAAATAAAACATAACAAAGCAAATTCAAGTGTGCAAAATTATAACAATAAAACATAGTCTTGTAATAAACATTAAAAAAAACTAGTATCCGTTAAAATTAAAATAATGAAGAGTTTGACTTAACATTCTGGCCCCGTTGAAAGGTATATCTTTCAAGAGAAATGTTTGTGAATTGGCCGACAACAAATTCCATTGACTGATCGTATGTTTGCAAAACGAACTTGTGCATTTACGTTCATGTATGATGACCATGTGTCCTTTGTCGAGATTACGTGATTCAGTTGTTCATTTTGTTTGAGCACGTAATTTATTGAAGTAATCGGCAGACCAACGTCTCCAAAGTTGTTGCTTTTTTTTTTTTTTTTTTTTTTGTTATGCGAACAAGGAGGTAAAAATCTTCTAAAGATACTCATGACCCGTGTCATAAATTATGTCGGATTCTATTAGCCTACCGACTAAAAATCCCTCTATCGCCTCAAATCCCGTTAATCCCTACGGCACCACCGAAGTATTCCAAAGTTGTTGCTTGATCGCACTTATCTGATCAAACTTGTCTAAACTGCTGATGTTGGTAGTTTCTATTCTTCTTTCAGGCAGTGAACGAGGTGAATCACCAGTCAAAAAGTAACCTGCAGTCAAGGCGTTTAAGTCGCTTGGATCTGCTGACAATGGTGATAAATGTCATGAATTTAAAACAGCTTCAATTTCGTATTAAGTTCTTCAATCGTAAACCTTACGTTCATCAATGTACGCATCAAATGTCCCTTTTCGCTCTTTACTGCTGCTTTCCATAACTCTACGAAATCTGGAGCTCTGGGAGGAATGAATTTGAATGCTATTTCCTCTGAAGCAGAAAACTAATATATAAATGACTGAGTTTTGATATTGAAAATGAATGCCTTCAATTCTGGCAGTTTATTGGCTGCAGCAACGAAATTTGTAGCATTATCGCAATATATATCGGTAAATGGCCCTCATCGTGCAATCATGCGTTTCAAAGCTTCCAAGAATTTGTTGGTAGATAAGTCAGAAACGACCTCAATGTGCACTGCCATCGATGCTAGACAGACGAAAATGGCAACATACAATTTCATTGGTCCCTTGCCTTGGATACATAAATATGTATTAATTAAACCACAAAAGGCGATTCCGAGTCTTTCAAACGGTTTACTCACAGATAGACGTTCACTTGGCAACAATCACATGATTTGTTGTTGTAGTTTAGAGCGATATCGACCACAGTGTATGAATTATCGAACTATTTGTCACGCTACAGCTCTAGCGCTTACTATCCAAAATCGTGTTCTAATCAAAGCCACCAAAGCTCTATGTCCAGCGTGATAATTTCGTAAATGTAGATGACGAATATACTTTTTGAAGAATGATGACGTGCTTGACAGTAGAATAGGGTACTTCTGATAAGGCGGAAAACCAAGGTTTTGAAAGTGCTTCCGACTGCAATTAGATCGTATCCTGAAGAGTTCCAAGTCCTCATTAATCCTTTCTTTCTGCAGGCTTGTATAAACGAATTACATAGGCTATGACGCGAAGAGAACGGCTGAATGAACTGAATTTTTCTAGTGTTTAACAAGTAGTTTACTTCGACAGTTTGTGTTTTTCAGTGTTTACAACATCCATGTTTATTCGCTATTATCGTATTGAGCAGGCCAAGTATCATTGTTTGTTAGCAACAACATTAGGCCAGTTTGAATCCTTCAGTTCGCCCACAGTACATCCTCGAGAGGCAATGTCAGCAGGATTGATACTTGTTGGTATCCCCAATGACAATTAGTTGTTGCTTTTTGAATATCGGATACTCCATTCCCAACGAAAGTCGACAATGTTGCAGTATGTTGTTTCCACCAAAGTATTTAGAATGATTTGAGAACCTGAACAGAGAAATGTGTTGAAGTCCTTATTTTTACACATCTCCTTTATATTGGTAACCAATTTACTTAACAAGGGCGCTCCACAAAGTTCTAATTTCGGCAGTGATTGTTTCTTGATGCGAGCCATTCGAGACTTAGCAGTTAACAATTTAATAGTGATATGACCTGAAGAGTCCTCGGTTCGTAAATAGGAGCAGTAGCTATACGCACCAATTGAGGCGTCGCATTATCCGTGTATATCTAATATAATGACATCTTGTTTTAAACCATAACGCGGTACATTCAGCAATGATATTGTTTTAAATAATAATAAACATTTTTCCCAAGCTTGATGAAGTTATTGGGACACAGAGTCATCCCAGTCTAACCAACCAAAACTTTTGAAGTATGATTTTTGTTTTAATAATGAGTGGTGAGAGTTGTCCGAGTGGGTCAAACAGTGACGAAGCGATTGTTGTCATTTTGTTAGTGACTTCATTTTTCATTCTATGAAGTGTTTGTATGTCAAGTGCTCCGCATAGAAGATCATCGATATAGAACAAAAATCTTAAGGTTGATCCTCCGAGTGACAATTCGTTCATACATTGGTCTGCTAATAGTTGAAGAGTGCGGACTGCGAGGTATGGAGCTGATGCTGTCTCGTAGGTAATAGTATTGAGCTCGTATGTTTGTAAATCTGCGTCAGGTGATCCTCTCCAGAAAATATATTGAGATTTGCCATCATATGGATTTATTAATACTTACTTGTATATTTTTGTTATCTCAGCTGTCAGTGCATAACGAAATAGTCGAAGTCGAATTAAACTTGTGTATAAATCATCGTGCAAAGTTGGGCCATCCAAAAGCAAATAATTGAGTGACTATTGCGATGATGTGCGACATAATGGGCCATCACCACCCGAACTTTCCCGAACGATGTACATCAACATTGCTTGCGCTATATTTGATCCTATACCTAATGATTTCAACGAGCTATACAGTGCACTTGCTATGTCGATTAAACTATGCAATTTATGTCTGTCGGGTCTGTCAATTGGATGTAATTTGAACAGAGCTTCGATTGCGTTCAAAAATGTTAAAGTTTCAAAAATTGAAGGTTGTATCGAGCATAGAGTACAATTGCCCAGATGAACTTTGTGCGCTTCTATTTAGACCTGGATGCAAGAAATGTTTCTTTTGAAGACTGTGCGTTTGCGTTTATTTGCATCAAGATGTCATGTTTGCTTCATTGAAATGCGCTTCTTCACGAAATGTTGACTGGTAATGCTGCACTCAGCGTTTGATGGTGAAATAATGCACGCGCACAAAATGGCGAAATAAATTCCACAAATTATATTTGTGTGTGTGTGTGTACGCGTGGCTTGATCCAATGAAAACGAAAAGTTACATTACGATACAAAACCGCTGAAAAGATCACGCAGGAATTCAATAGTGACAAGACTGGCGACAATGAGCAACAAGATCCGACAAATGTATCCGGCCAATGACAACAGGCGCTTTAAACAGTACCTCACCACGCATGAACTCGTTGTTGTCTATGCAATGTGAACGCCAATGACGTTCTTCCAAACGATACCGATTATTTTGAAAAGAGTTTTGATACACTGTCTCACGTTGGGCACCAAAGTGTTTAATCAAATCATTATTTTGATTATGTTATTTACTAAAATTGAGGGGGTGGGTCGGTTACAAGCGAGCGATAACAATATAATTTAAAAAAGTGCTGTAAAGTACAAGATAAAACATAACAAAGCAATTTCAAGTGTGCAAAAGTATAACAATAAAAAATAGTCTTGTAATAAACACTAAAAAAACTAGTATTCGTTAAGATTCAAATAATAAAGAGTTTGACGTAACACCCCTCAACCCAAAGCTTTTGAAGCACAAGCCTAGCTTGCACTATTACTGGTCTAAGCCAGCGTGCGGGGTCAAACAAAAAAGGTATCTTTGTCATGTGATCCAAGTCTAAATCTTTATTTAAGACTTTATTGTATTCTTTATTTAACTCTGGCTTCTTTTCTAGTTTGTTTTTCAATCTGCTGTACTGACCTATAGATACCCCACGAGACGAACGTAAAGTTTGTTTTGGTTGGGAATTCGGGTAGAAATGGCAACTGTACGACGTATTTGCCATCTACTTAACGGTACGTTGTTTTTTCGTACAAGGACTCGCAATAATAATCGATCTCCGAAATCGGTCTGGGGGTCCCAAAAGGCACGCAGTTGAGAATTAAAGTCGCTATTTGAGTTAACAGTTGCAGTTATATGAAAAGTTAATACAAATGATATTGGTAGTGGGACGCTTAATATACAACCGCAAACAATAAGCTATGCCACTAGTGTCCCTGCTACATTTTTCTTCATCTGTGGTAGTTACTTCTGTGGTATTATATCGCTACATAGCAATATTTCAATTTCTGCTGGCTTATGGAACAAAGGATCAACCAATAAGTTTGTCGCTCGATAAAACCAGATGACAAAAAATTAGTGAGTTTTTCCAGAACTATTGCTCTCACAGAAATAACGTTTTCCTCCAATTCCTGCTATCTCAAAATCAGCTTTAACCATTAGATGACGAAGTCACCGAGTCATCTTCGTTGTAATAAACGAACTTTAAGAACCCTGATTAAAGAAAGCTCATAAAAAGAAAATTTCCCCCTGGTGTATGACCTTTACCGATGTACAGAAGGATCAAGTAGGGAGTCTTCAGATTCAAGGGTATCAAACAGAGATGGCATAGCGCTATTTGCCGATGGCTCAGGATTTTGTTTTTTCTTTGACTATGCCGAAGATGTAAAACTCTTCAAGCATCCTCAGAAAACGATTTTTGTATGGGAGCTATGCGATCCAGTAATCCTAGGATCTTGAAATTTACATGGTTGATGATATCAGAAACCTATTGTCTCTGAATTTTAGTTCGAGACCTGAAAAAACAAAAAGGTTCTTGAAATTTTATTGGTTTTTGTATATGGGTCAAATACTTTCAATGCCCAAATTTCAGTTTGATAACCACAAAAAACAAAAAAGTTTTTCTAATAAGAACATGGGGCTTGTACGGGAGGTATCTTCATAGTCGTCCGATTCCGAAGAATGGTGAAAAGCTAGATTCGAACAAAATTTTCAGCTCTCTACCTGCAAAACTTATGAACTAGTTTGCCTACATAGAAATAGACAGACAGACGGACATAGCTAGATCAACTCGTCTTGTCGCGCTGATCACGAATATGGGGTCTAAGATGTCTCCTTCTGTGCACTACAAACTTCCTTAGGAATTATACTACTTTTCACTACATGAAGAGTATAATGATAATATAATAATGAAACATTAATTTTCATTCTATTTTATACAATTAATCTTATTTATCCCCTTGCAATTTAAATCTCATATTGACACAAATATTTCCATCGCATAGATACACTATTAAATCATAGTAAACTGTTCAATGTGGCTTCATGAGTGTATTTTGAAATCTAATTATATAGCTGGAGTCTAAAAACACAAGGAAGAAGACAAAAACACAAAACACACAAGATCAGTAGTTCATACGTCATTTTTCTTCTTTTCTTTTTCTTCTTTTGCACGCCATATATTCTTCTATCTAAACTATCCAGAGACATGCATCATAGCGATCAGCACCTTGGCAGCACTTGCCTGATCACTACGATTTGATTTGTCGTAACAATATTTGAAAACCATGAGAGAACTGGGCAGTCAATCTCTTTCATAGTCTTTGATTTGAGCATTGTTAAATACTGCACACACTGAAGTGGAAAATGCAGGTTTCTTATGGTGTGTGTATACATACATATATACTGTGGCAGTTTTAAAAATAACAACTGTTTGTTTCTGTTTTGTGTTCAGTTTGGCGTTTTGATTTTTTTTACTCTTCACGTAGTATATAGTATTATAAATTTGTCATGAAGTTTGTAATGCACAGAAGGAGACAGCGTAGACCCCATAAAGTATATATATTCGCGATCAGCAGGACGATATGGGTTGATCTAGCCGTTTCCGTCTGTCCATCTTTTTGTATGTATCCAAACTAGTACCTCAGTTTTTGAGCTACAGAGCAAGAAGCTTTCTTTTTACCAAACTCAGCACATTTGTCGAAATTAACCGAATCGGCCCATTAGGGAGTGTTCCTCCCATACAAATCACCTACTCAAATTCATGTTCTTATTAGAAAATCTCTGTTTTTTGTGCTACAATCTTAAAATTTGGACACAATAGGTTCCTCTTCCATATTCATCAACCATGTAAAGATCCTAGGATTACTGAACCGCATGAAAAATAATGCGGTCACAATGTTGAAACGTGGTAACATAACATAAGTCATATTAATATTGTAATATTTCTGAAGAGTATTTCAACTTCGGCATAGTCGAAGATCCCCTTCTATCTAGTTTTTTGATAACAATGCGGCTATTGAAAAACCAAAAGCAGAAGCAATAGCAATGTCAGAAGAAGTGAAACTGAATGATAATTTTTAAACCCTGATTTCAATACCGTTGCACTCACTCAAACACAAATGCTTGCACAATACAAAAGAAAGTATGTTAAGTACAGAAAACTTTAAGGAAAAGTATTTATAAGATGTTATCTGTAAGAATTCATCCTCTTTTCCCTGTATATCGTGAATATATACACATGAATATGTAAGAAAATGTAAAAAGTGTTTGTCGTAAAAACAATTTGTATAGTGATTGAAATATAAAAAGGTCTACGAATGAGAATGATTAACAAATACCTTACATTTTGAACAAATTAAAGAAATTTCGACATTAAAAAAAACTTGCTGCTGATCTTCGATTACAATAGATAAAAGTTAATGTACTTAGACTCTTCGACATATTCCTAATCTCATTCATTTTTATACAATACTATAACTAGTTGTATTTAGTATACCCATATGTATTTGTCGAAAGTATGTAGTTAAACTATACTTGTATTCTGTGAGATGTACTTACTAAGGATGCCTCACCTGTAATTGAGAAATCTAGATATAATGGCAATGTTCTTATTAACAAATGGTCAATCTGAAAAATGGAAACCACCTAACTAAACAAAATCTCTAACAAGTTTCAGTAAAAACCAACGGCAACAGAAGTTTTACTAATGTGTAGGAACTATTATAGAAGTGACGACGTCAGTATCGGCACAAATTTGATGATGACAAGAAAAACGACGATGCAGCAATAATCAGCAAAAGAAACAACAAAAACGAAAATAATGTCTACCCGAGTACCAATAAATATCGCATCTCGACAATTTTTGTATTTCTATAAATAACTACTGTACTCATTTTATACCGAGTCTTAAAAGAGCCATAAAATGGCTACACATGCTACATACATCACATATGCATATCTGTTTGTATATATATATATAGTTATAAGACAAAACATACGACCGATGGATTGATCTTTATTTATATCTGGTTTCATGATACATACATATCCATGTATACATATATATAGTACATACATATTTACAATGTTGGTGGTTAAACCGATCGCATAAAATAGCAGAAACGATAGGAGATAAAACCAGATCACTGAAAAAACAACATTATACATAAAAATTTTATATTACTTATTCAATGAATTACTTATAAAAATAAGAAGTATGGTACAATGACGATAAGAATATAAAAGCTATGAATATTAGAAATTTTTGTAGTTGGTGATGAAAAAACTTTATAGTTCGACTACCAAAAATTGTTTTGAATTTCGATTTTATTCATAAGCAAGAAAAGTTCTATAAGATTTATATATTTCGATCAGATTGTAGGAGCAACAAATATTTTCTACCTGCCGTCATCCTAATCCAAAGCTTATAAACAGAAAATCACTTACACACTTACTTCCTAATTAATAAGTTACATTTTTATACAAAACAACTTATAGTAATGCCTTTAATGATGCATAATAATATCATTGATTTGTAAATAAGTAGATTATGTACATCTATCGTTTAACCATGACTATAAAAATATAAAATTGAAAAAAAAAAAAAAACGGTTGCCCCCCTACATTGGCAGCTGTATACGCCATTGTAGTGATAATTTCTAAGTTGATTGTTTAATGCAGATCAGGTTTATTTGCTATGTTATTTTGTTTTCCTTTTTCGGAAAAAACTTATTTTCAGGAGTCTAAAAACCATTAAAACGTGAGAATATAAATTTTTAATATTGGTTTACTATATATACGAGAGTAGTCCCCATAATACCCGCCAAAAACATAACAACATAAACAAACAAAAAACAACCAATTTTGAAAAAATATTTTTATCTCTCTACATAGTCTCCTTTTTACTCGATACAATTTCCCAGCGATGTTAATATATAATAGAAGCCTGCGTGAATACATTCATATGCCGCTTTCATGAAAACTGCAGATTCACATTTGCAGGAAAATGAGGATCGTCGGAATCTTCAAAATTGCGTTCAAGACTTTACTTCATTGTTGGAAACAGACAATAATTCAAGTGTGCCAAATATGGCGAATAAGATGCGGGAGGAAGCGACTTGAACTTTAATTCGCGAACTGTGTGTTTTTTGCAAAAGGAACCGTTTTTTTTTTTTATTTCATCACTCAAATGCTCCCCTTTCAGCCAACTGTTTTATCTATTCGTTCTCCACAGGTACGAAGTGATGGATCCATATATCATCCATGGTTATGAATCGACGCAAAAGCTAAAATTATTGCTGTGAAACTTCAAACATACACTCGATTGAAAAATAAAAATTCAGACAAAATGCGATGTTCAACACATTTTGAAACTCCAACCAAGTCTGCTATCTCACTTACTTTTAGTTGACGTTTATGCAAAACCATTCTGCGAATTTTTTCAATCATTTCTGATGTTCGTCTTGGAAATCCTGCCACCCAATATTTTACTATTTTACACATTCTCCGACAGAGAATGGTTTCGTTTAACTTTGATAAAGCCCTTTCAGTGGGTATTATGCGTCTTTATTGCACTGGTTGGACGAAGAAACCAAGACAAAACGTCCTCATTTGAAAAACAAAAAATTCTATTTCAGCAGCTAAATGCAAGGGTGCACACATGCACAGTTTCGATGGACAAAATCATGGAATTAAAATTCGAATTGTTACCACACCCACCGTATTCACCAGATTTGGCACCCAATGACTTCTTTTTATTTCCAAATTTTACTTTTTGGACGGTTTAAAGAATTTAGATTTAAAAAACGTATATAGCTAGAAGCAGTTTATATTAATAATAATTCTAAGGGCTTATTGATCGACACACTTACAATATTATGATTATTATTATTATTAGAAGTAGTTAAATGAATAATTTTTTTAAACTACTTAAAAAAAGAGCACTAGCTGCCATGGCTTTCAGCTTGAAGGTTAAAAGGAAATGTAGGAAAATATGAGATTTATAATACTATTATATTTAAACAAGATTTTCTAATTTAATGGATTTAAAAAAATTATAGATAAACCTATTATGTTACTAAGGTTACCAAAGGTTGCCCAGTATGTTCAGTTTGGCTTAATTTTGAAAGCACTGTAATGGAATGTGCGATTTGACTAAACGGAGCATATCGGCGTTGTCGAAGATGTTGACTATGTGCAGTGGTTCTGATAAGGTAAGTTTGGAACGGGAGTCACCTAGTTCATTGCCAAATATATTTGCAAGACCAGGGACCCACATAACATTAATATGATTATGCTGAATTAGTTGATCGGGGATAGAAGAAGCGATTATGCTGTTGTTGTTGGCATTTCTAATGGAGTCAACAGTTGATTTGCTAGCCGTGCAAATAATGACCTTGAATGGCAATTTAACAGCAAAATATACTGCTTGAAGAACCGCGGAGGTTTCTACAGTAAAGTTTGAACAGAAATTTAACATTAAATCAGTTGATATAGTATTATTGGACCCATCTACAACAGCAAAAGAGGTTGCTCTGTAGTTTTTGAACCATCTGTAAATAGAAATGCCGTTGTGTTATGATTTGGATCGTGGTATACTTCATTGAAAAGAGCTCTATATACTTCTGAAGAAGTGTCCTTCAAGTGTCCATCAAGGAAATCGTTTAGTTTGAATGTAGCTGCGACTTTGAATAAAATCAAACTTTTTGGCTAAGTAGATACATTGCATCATTGTTGAGGTGCGCCGGAAATTTCTGAAATACTTATAAAATGTATTAGCTGTATCGTACAGCATTTTGCTGTAGTTGAAAAGAAGTTTTGGGACTAGACGAAGCTTCGCAACTTCAATCCGTTAAGGGATTGAATTGATTAATTGAACCAGCATACCACAACGGCGTCAGGCAAAGATCCTTTCCTACTACACCAATAAAATATATGCTCATACTCACAATAATAATCTTCCCGTCCATTAAACTTTTAAATACAATATTTATCTCAATTATCAGAACAAAAGAACCAAAAAATACAAACCAATTATTGATTGTATTGCATATTACGTTATTATTGTTCTTCTTTAGGCTTCGAATTGTTTTTTGGGCTACTAAAATGCAAAACCGAAATATCCATTCTCTTATCTCCTTCCTGTGATGCTGAAAATTTGAAGTGTTTATACTCAATACAGCCTAAAAGTACAAAATGAACTGCTGCTAGGAGGGGTATCTCCCATACAAATCCAAAATCAAATTCATGTTCCTCTAAGGAAAACCTTTTTATTTTTTATGTTACCGAACTTAAATTTGCATACTATTATATAAGTGTCGCACCCATATTTATCACCCATGTAAATTTCAAGAGTAGTATTGGATAGCATAGCTCCTTTTCAAATATTGCGGTCGCAATGTTGAAACGTATTATGTATACTGACTCTATCTACCCTAAACATATGTCAATAATCAATTGTAAAATTTCTGTGCGCTCAATCACAGGACCGTAGGCAAAAAGGTTTTCTAGGGGATGGTATATGCCGCCAGCTCAATATGGCTTCAGGTCTCAACTTACTCAATAAACTCAAAACTTTCGTCAAACAAAGTTATTTTTAAAAAAAATCTGTTGGCATGATCGTTTTACAATAACAAGCTGCATTTGTGTCTGTTTATCTGAGGGGCTTTATGTATAAACTTTAATGCGCTCATTTCACTTTATGCCTAATCAAATTTATTGAAAGTTTTCTTTCCGAAAAATGTTTTTCTGTCTTCATGAACGGTGCAAAATCATCTGGCAAACAAATTAGTGCTAGAGTACTCCAGGGTCTGTGTTATCTCTCATTATTTGCAATATCTACATAAACACGATATACTAATTTCTGAGTTACCTCAATATTTGGGGTGATACTGCTCAGGTAATTTTATTTTTGATTTTTTTGAGAGTAATCAACAAATTGCTTTTAATAATTTATTAATCTACTTCAAAAAATGAATTGAATACAAGGCTTGTTTTCTACCAAGTTCCAACCTCGTAGTTGACGCCATAGCGTTCCATGCAAAAACTTTCTTAAACAACCTGGTCTTCATTTAGACTCAAATATGGATCGTTTCTCTTGGGAACATCGCTTTGAAATATTAAAAACATATTCGGAATATGAGTTTTTCATGGGCAAAACATTACGAAGATTGCGTACAAAATTTTGAAGAAAAATCATCATTTGTGACGAAGCGCAATTTCATATCGGCGGTTACGTAAACAAACAAAATTACAGAATTTGCAGAACGGAAAATCCACACGTCGTCGTACAGAAGCCATATCATCCAGCTGATTAGCCGTTTCTTTTTCGATAATGCAGAAGGTCACGCCGTGACTGTCAATGGTGAACGCTATCGAGACATGATAACTGACTTTTTGTGACAGGAATTGGAAAATATCGAACCCGATGCGCTATAGTTTCAACAAGATGGCGCAACTTTCCATACCGCCGCGCATAGCACCAACCAAGATACAAACGGCTCAAAATAGAATTAATCTACCATTTCATTTTTCTACAGCTTGTCTCCACGAATAAGTAAGCGTCAAATACATATATTCAAATTTATTGAACAAAACTAATTTTTACGCCCAAACTTTGCGTTTGACTGATTTTTTTAGCCATCAAATCACTTCTTGTAGTATTATACGGTTTGAGTTTTATTGATGTCATTTTTCACCTAATGTTTGTTTTCTGTTCATAATTTTTCCTAACAATAATATATTAATCAAACTTACAAAAATCACTAATGTATACATAAAATTCAGTTGTAAAACTAATGTGAGGTCACTCTATGTATATAAAAAAAAACATATTTGTTTGTAACTTACTTTTTAAACATATATTGTATATGGGAAATATATAAATAAACAAGATTTAACTTGCATAATCACAGTTTAATGAAATCCTAAGTGACTCGAATAACAATCGACTATTCATAAGTATTAAGAGGGAAAATAGAATAGTTCAGATATGGGAAACACATATTGATCTACGTACAATATTTTTAACAAAATGTGTGGCACCAAAAAAAGTTTCGGTACTCTGTGCGAAGCTTTAGAGTGGGAAGTGATAAAGCAAAAAAATATATAAAATCAAAGTTTGAGGAGCTCGATGATTTACACTATGAACTATCTATGGCTATCAAAGCTATAGATTATCGCTGGGAAAATCGAGGTAAAAGGAACAACCCTCGTACATCCAAATGTGTAACAATAATCATTTCCGAAAACGAAAAACCAGAAAATATAATAGCTATACCAAAGACTATAGAAATATATATATAGACTAGGCAAAAGAGAGAATTTCAAAACTCGGGATACCCAACAACAAATTGTGTGTTATTTTGTTGTTGTCCCGAGATCGCACACAATTTGTTCCTGGCCTTTCTTGGGATACCCAATTTAGGAGAGCTTTTTTTCGTGACTGATTTGCCCAGTACATATATTTTAATATTCTTTGGCTATCCAACAACAGTAAAGCAACTGTAAGTCACAAATTACTTAATTATATATTTCTTCAATTACATAAAACATTTCTCAATGAACTTTGTGTGTAAAAGAATTTGCAATAAGGAAGAGGAACACAAAAACGACGAATCAAATCAACGAATCGATTCGAATGTTCGATTCAGAAGCAAGTTATACATATGTTTATATGCATATTTATATATTCAAGTATACATATGTATAAATGTATTTATATTTGTATTTATGTATGATGTTTGTAACGCACAGAAAGCTTCTTTCAAGACCTTATAAAATACTGTAAACCAATCGTATATATGGTATGGGTAAAAGTATATTGAAACATCATCGTGAACATCGCAAAACAGTGAAGCAGTTGAGCTATCGAGCTGAAATATGAATTTTAATGGCACCTATTATTATCATAAACAGATATTAATGCTCCTCAATTACCTGAATATCCATGCAAAGTCCACAAAACTCAGCTGTGTTTTTGCTCTTTAATATCTCCACAGCTTCTATATTTCTTAAGATACTGTAAGACTGATCATTAAAATTTCGATTTAGCGAAGTTTATTTACCTTGTGGACATTTTAAAAAATCTCTCTCTCTCTTTTTCAATAACTGTGTTATGCTATGAAAAAAAAAAAACTACCATTATAACACAATAAAGTTAGTTTTGTATGGAAAAGTCGTGTGCATTTTTATACCTTTCACATTAGGTTTATTATTTGAATAAGATTTTTCAAATTTTAATGTAAAGAATAATAAGAACTAAGGAAGTTGTTAAAGCGAACTAAGGACTGGTAGATTTCTGCTTTTCCTTTAAATGCGATTGTTTTATTTATTCCACCCTATTAGCAATTCAACCAAACATATACCTTACAATCAAGAAAATAGTCCTTCATCTAAAATAAAATAGGTAAAACATGATATGGAAATAATAATTTTTGAAATTATAGAATAGGATACAATGGCTTTGGTCCATTGTGCCTGCTTTGTACTGCTCTCAGTTTCAGTGTTCGACATCGTTTTTACCTATATGGGAAACCCTACTGATAGCCTATGATACTACAAGCATCGCTCTCAGGGTTGATACACCTACTAATACCTTGCCATAACAAGTTGAAAATAGAGCAATAAAAATACACAATAATAAAATTTTTTAGGTTCTTTTTATACATTTCGAAAGTTATGATTTAATTATCCCACATACTTGTAGTAAATAGGCATCAGGAGCGACGGTTTGGAAATTAAACTTCCAATTGGAATGTATATTCCTTTGTATCTAAGCCATAAGCAACATAATAAAATTAATCCATCTTTCGAAAATTCAGTTGTTATTAAACGCATACAAATTTTTGATATTTCTAATACATATGCATATGTACATATATTCGTAATATTATTATACACAAATCTGGTGTTGCTCTTATTCGGAGAATTAATGTTTTTCTAATTTTTCCGAAAGTTTCAGTATTTTTTGTCTATTTATATATTAAAACAGTAGTAGACTTCAACGTTATATATGTATGTACATAAGTATGTATATGCTTTTAAGCTGGTTTAAAAAAGTTCGTAATTTTCTAAAAATATTTTCCATTATTTGGAGGTAAAATATTTTTCATCGCTCCTCGGTTACAAAAATATAATTATACGACTATGTTCTTACATAGATACATATGTATGTATATAAAACAATTAAACCAACAACAATATAAATCAGTAGAGGAGTATGTACACACACACACACATATTCAAATTAAGAGGAGCATTTCGTATTCTAGTTTCGGAGAGGAAGCAAAAGAGAAAGATTGTTAGAGTAGCAGAGTCACTCTCTGATTAACTATTTATACGTACGTAAGGTTTCTGCATTCAATATACAGGCATATCTCGGGTAGTACGGTTAATTAATTTCACTACTGATGAAATCGTACAAATGAATTTAATACAAGAGATTAAGAGAAACAAGACAGAGTAACTCTATTGTTGCCTTTACAGCGACAGCTACAGCAGCTAGAAATTCCGTAGTCGCACCAACCACCAAATCCAAATAGCAACTCGGATTTCCCATTTTATTTTCTTTTTCGTTAGTCATACATTTTATAATATATCTTTAGTTGTAATGTATTGCTCTTTAAAAAAGAAAATAGCGAAAATATGCAAATTTGCTGTTCGGTTATACTCATACAAATGGCTAACTTCGTTACACCGAAACTTACACACGATTGATGCCTTCCCGAATTATTTATTTTTTTTTTTAATATTTTTAATAGGTTATGAAAAATACAACAAGAACATTGATAATTTTTCGTCAATTTTGTGCCAGTTGTGTACAGCAATAACATATTATTGAGGACACAGAATGCACATGCACGAACAATTAGAAGGACAGACATGGGTAAATCGAGTCACGCTGATCATTTCCATTCATACTTAATGAGGTCTCCAAAGTATTTTATTCAATGCGTTACAAACAATAAGCCAAAGAGAAAATACATGTCCACAATGGTTTCGAAGGTATAAAAATAAGAATATACTGTAATTTTTGCAGCAAAGCTTAGTTTTGACATTGCAACCTCTAATTAATGTTACAAGTTAATCTGTGACTAGCTAAGTCCCTGCTTGGAAAAACAAAACGAGACAGGTATGCGGGACATTCATTCTCCTGCTCATTGAACATACACGGTATAGCCGTCAACACATTTTCAAAGACGTACTTGACCCCATTGTAGACCATCTTCTGGATTCTTGGGAAGCATTCTCAAGTTGCATTTCAACTCATTAAATCCCCATCATTACGACCGATACTATAGTGGTTCAACTGATTCAATTTTAAATTGTTATGAATCTTGTATTATGAGAATGTAATATAAAAATTGTGAAAAAAGAAACTTAAGTGGGAATTTATAAGTTTATATAATAGTTGTGTATATAGCAGTTAAAGTGTTGTTCCTATTTTTAAAATTTACCTGAATTTTTTAGATTCAGAGAATAGTTCGCACTTTGGCAAAGTTTCAACTAAAAGTCTCAAATAAACACAAGCTTTCCCTATTAACAGAAGGACATGAAGACAGATTAGCATTGGTTACATCAATTCCCATCGCTATACTTATTATGCTAATGTATAATGTCTGTTATGTTTATGTATATAACAAACTTCATACTCAATTGATATTTTAATATTATGTATTTCACATTAGCCTTCGCTCCAAAAAATACATGCATTTCTGAAAAGTGAAATAAAAATATTTTTAACGTAAAAAACTTTTTGTACTTGATCTTGCAATCGTTTTTCAAAAACTTAATGTTAAAAAATAGTATATTTAACTTTAAAAAATAAAAAACAATAAGTATGTAATTTGCTGCATTAGGATTCATTTGCTTTTTAAAAAAAAAAAAATTACTACAATCGGTTCAGTATATTTTGAACAGCATATATCTGACAACAGGTCCAAATGTAGCGAAGAACCTGCCTGATGACTCCAAAAAAAAAAAAAAAATCATCAAAATTCGTTCGGCCGTTTTCGACTTTAGTGCCATCATGCTATTTTTTGCATCCATTAGATTTAGATATATATATCGCATATAGATATACAAATTTTTTTCCAATGAAACTTACATACAAATGTATTATAATTTTCACAGAAATTATGTAAAAAATGGAATATATCGTAATGAACAATCCAATTTTCAAAATTTAAAAATTTATTTCTTCGGATATATGTCACCTACATTTTCGGTCCCAATATAAATATAATTTATCTTAAATTAGAAGTTATATGCAAAAAAAAAAAAATAACTAATCATTGTTGTTTTGGCTTTCACATGTGACCTATCACTTCTAGTAATACAGAACTTCACATAGTATCAGCCTACTGCAATAAAAAATCTCACATCTTTACATTAAATATAAGGGAAATGGACAGATGGATATGACTAGATGTTATACTCTCTATTTCCACATTATGAAATCTCTGACTTAATGTTTTATTTTTAACGTTCAACTGAACTATTGCGAATCTTGAAGTCATACTAAACGGGATACTCCTGTATTGATTACTTCATATGTATGTGCGTGAGCACAGTAAATCACGAAAGTATTCATTAGTAGCAGTATCTCTTAATTTGACATGTGAATTATTGTGTTCTTCAAATTTTAGAAAAAAAATATTATATGGTTTATCAGTAAAGTCCTTTTGCTGTGAAGGTATTTATTTAAAGAAAAACCAAACGTTGCTTTTCTTTCTTTAATTTCCATTTAAATGGTTTTACTTTCGGAGTTTTCATGAAATAGATTTTGCTTACACCTTGTCTTTTGATGAGAAATCAAGAGTTATAACATATTTCAAAACTCGTTAAAACTCCTAACACTTTTTGCACTAGCATAAAATATTTTAAAGAAACAGAATGATAAAAAAATATAGAGGTTTTATAGGCGTGGGTAACATATGAAAGTAGTCTGTCTAATGAAACTGTGCTTAAAGTATTTTAGTTCAGTAATTTACACATTCCAATGGTTCACCATTTATTTTTTATTTTTAATTGTTTGATTCCCAATAATTTATTCTATTTTTTACACTATTGTAAACATTAGTGGCTTATTGATAACATCACACAGTGTGAAAAAAAATTACTTATATATTTATTTAAATTTTAAAGATAAATTGAAAATACAGGAAAAAGAGATGGAGACATAGAACTAAAAATGTAGAATAACTATTAATCAATTTACATTTTAGTTGACTTACCCTCGAGGGTTTGTTTTGTATTTTTACTTAATTTAATCTCCTTAGTTGAAAGACTTTAGATGAACCTACAGTTGTGATTAGGTTAAGATACGGAACATATAGCTTTAATGTTGGCTTTACTAAAATTATGATATAATATTGGGATTTCCTGTTTATCTTGGATTTTTTATCTAAGTACAAAAAATGTAGGCTTCGTTATACAGGGTCTTATTTATATAAGGGAGAATCAAGCTCTCAGACATTTTCTTCCGAAGCTTCTAAGTTTTTTCATATAAGATGGTTAGATATTACACCATAGTGGGCAACCGTATGTTAAAATATCTCGTATTAGGCTTTGATATATTAATTTTACTCGTTTAGAAAGAAATTTTGAGTAGAAAATGTTTTTGTACATAAAAACTTATTCCTTATTATATTCATTTTAACAAAGATAAAATATTTTACAGTGCTTTTGGCTTATTGGCATGCATTTTTTTGTTTTTTTTTTTTATATAAAACTAAATATTTCAAGTTTTTAAAATTATTAAGTGATTAGAGTTCATGTTTTATTTCTTGATCTGACGGATAGTAAATAATGTAGTGAATGTTCATGAAAATTTTTGATATTAAAGCCAACTAACCATTTTGAAGAAGATATGATTACTTTTAAAAAATAAATTTAGAAAACAACAATCAATAAAGCGAATGGGTCTAAATTGTCGCTTACATAAGTCTACAGCAAATTTATATAATTAATGACAATACATTTAGGGTACACCTTTTATAAGAGGTTTTCCAAATATTCTAAATTAACGCTAATAGTTTATTGCACATATCGCACCCAACAACTAAAGTGTTATATCTCAAAATTTGCAAATTTCTAGTAGAGGCAAAAAAAATCGCCTTTGACTCGCGATTTAACAACATTCAGTGATTTATATTTTTTTTTTTTTTTTGAAGTCGTAACGTAATTATAAATTTTGAAGATGTTTAGGGATGATGGTATGGGACTTGGGGACCAAAACCGGCGGTCCAGTGATATATTTTATTTAAAATTTATTGATTTAGGCATCCATTTTTTTTATTAAAAATTTTTTTTTATGAAAGTTTCTGTCATTAAAGTTTTTCAATGCAGGATACATCATAATCAATATGATACTGTAAAAATCTTCGGTGAAATGACCGCTTAATCATCTACATCTTCAGTTACATACATCAGTTGGCGATATTTGAATTGCGGAGTCTCAAACGCTTAATGGAAATTTCGAGTTGCGGCCATCTTTACGTATATGTATAACTCCAAACCAGAATCTCAATGATATATGGAACATATTTCATACACCGTTCCCTACTGATTTACAGTCATACAGATGTTGACACTCTTGGAGAACACTGATCTGACGACAGTTAAACGCATCTGTACCCGAATTTCAGCTGGTTACCTGAGTATAAACTGTGTAAAATAAAGGCAAATCGACAATATTTGCTCAAATTGGTGGTGAAAATCTACAATAAGAAAATCATATTCATTTTTCTTTTTCATTAACAATATTAAAATTATTTTCAGATATGCACAGCGTCGAATCCTTTTGCAAGCTACTGTATGTGCACATTGTATGTAATCGAACGAGCGAACGAAAAATGAAGACAACACATACACATGTACGTACGCTTACCCGCCGCTCGGCTCCTTCTTTAAATCGAGCACCAATCGTCTTTAGTCGTTGGCGTCGCCATGGTTGTGTCCACCACCTAATGATCGTAGTAGCATGATGTGACTGTTTTAGTATCGGAAACGGGATCGCTTCGGAACGTTCGTTTATCTTTTGTTCGTTCATCGTAAGTTGCGTGTTCGTTTGCAAAGTGCCGCTATACTGTATTATTATTATTTTGTTTTTATTTGCGTTTTTTCTTAACATTTACTTGTTGTTTCTAAATTTGTTTTGTTTTTGTACTTTCTCATTTTGTTTAAAAATTGTAATATATATGTACACTTATACTTACATGATGCTCTTTTGCGTCCGGCATTTGTTGTAAATTGTTGTTGCAATTTTTATGTTATGAATATAGTGAAGTAATATATACATACATACATAGTTAACTAGAAATTTGCAAACTTTTATCAAATATATCAAAAAGGAAAAACACCCACTCATGCATACATGCTTATGTGTGTACATATGTATATGAACATCTGCGTTATTTTGTTATTTTTACTCACAGCATTACGTTTTCCGACTTCAACTGCAACATGCAATATTCATGGTCGCCAACATTGCGCCTGAAAAGTATACATACATGCACATGCATAAATAACGGTAACACTTTTTAACGGATTTTTTGCTAGCAAATTTTACTCTCTCTCTCTCTCTCTTTTCCTTTTTATGTTATACCCAAAACAAAGAAAGAAAAAGAGAAAATAACTATGATTGGCTAAAGCTCGCTCACAATGTTCGTTGCATCCATCCCTTTCTTTCTAGTAGTGGTCATATCAGGCAGCATACTTAATTATTTATCCATCTGTATGCTCTCTGAGTGCTGATGTGCTATGCCATATTTCATTTATATTTCTAGATTTGTCTCTCTTTTGATTCCAATCGATTGAGCACGATCGCTCGCTTTCTTGTACACAATTTACAATTTAACATTTGCAACAGTTTGGGGTAAGGTATTGAAGAAAATCATATTTTAAACAATAAATATTATGAAATATTGTAAACAAACGCACCTTTAATTTACTCCGTTTATGTGAAGGCTAAAACTGTGTTAACTGCTTTTCATTAAAACGGCACATATAACCAGAATTTTAAAGCGTTTAAACGCAACAAGTATTCTTATTTTTTCTATATGAACGCTTAGCATTTGTATACTTACATACAGATGTATCTAAGCTTATGTTGAAGTCGGTTGCAATATGGTGTAATACTTAGCTATGATTTTCTTTCAGATATTTTTTAATCGTTGTTTAATATCAAGTTAAGCTTTATAAATTTACATATTTATATATTTACGCGAGCAAGTGAAGACGTATTTCTAACATGTTAAAAGCTAACTGTCATTTGTAATGTTTGGATGGGCATAAAATTTAAAAAAATATCATTATGTGTTGATATACTTCCTGTTGATATTAATGCTTGATATTAAGCATATTTTAAATGCATTAAAAAATATACATACGAGGCAGTGCATTTTCGATTTCTTGGTTTACCGGTATAATCGACTAAGAAAAAGTAATTTTTCACCAATTATCCACTTTTCAAACAATAATAAAAAAATTGTATCTAATACATAGACTTTTTTTAAACCAATAAAATAAAAATACAATTTTGTTATTCATATTTTTGTTTATTTATTGGAACTAAGATTATAATTATAAATTACAATCTAGTAATTATGTTTATGAGCAATACCAATAGAGGCCTTTAGCTCAAGGGAAAGTACTATATTATAAAAGTGCAGGACTAGAGTTGAAATCTGCAACTCCAGGATGTAAGTTCGGCGCTCTAACCTCCGAGCTAGTCATATATGTATGTATGTATTAAAGAAAAAATAATTGGAGTATATATCAAATGTTTTATTGGGCCTAATTCTGTGCTTTGCTTAGGTGTATCATGTACTTTGTTGCAGTTTTATTGCAGGTATATTCTACATAACAAGATGTTTGCGTTGTCGTTGTAACTGCTGCAACATGTACAACTGTGTTTGAGTGGTCATTGAAATAGCAAGGGGTACTTAAGAATCTATTAATCCAAAATATTGCACAATGGCTTTATTACAATTTATAATATGTCCAAATCAGGCCAGTATGACCAAGGGGTATTGCGACCTTTTAGCATCCTTAATTCAGGCACAACACAATTGACTGTAAGGCTTCTGGGGTCGGCCTGCATATCCTAACTTATCCTAAAGTTTTTTTTGTTTTCAATCTATCGGTGGTAACTCTTAAATCACCAACGCCTTGCATGGGTATATTTAAAGGCACAAATTTAAATAACTAATTGAATTGCTTTGCTGGGCTCACTTTGTTTTGTTGCTCCACTGCTTATGCTGCCTAACAGACTGACTATTTTTACTATAAAAATGATTTTGTTTAAATACACGAAACATCGATCCGTAAATATATACATCCAATCCATCCACCCATCCACATATGTATGTACATAAACATATGCATCTACATATGTACATAAATACTTACGTACATACATATGTAAATGCGTGTATGGTGTAGTAACAGCAAGAACAGTAAACATTGTCGCCTCCGCAATTGTTGTTGTGTCGTTGTCGGCTTAAGGCTAAAAGGTTAACTTCTAAATATTAATAGTCGTCGTCGTCAGTCAAGTAAAGTCAATTTAAATACAAAATTACGGTTTGATTTTGATTTGATTTGTTTCGCTTTGCATTGATTCGCTTATTTCAATTCGTATCGATGATAACAACTTTATAAAAATTTAAGTTCTTCTAAAATGTTTTATTCTTTTGTCTGTTGGATTTCCTATACACCCAAAATCAATCAGATTCTTTTTATTAGAATAGGAAATAATAAAGCAAAATAAATACTGACAACGAGTAAGGCAAATTTCGACGAAATGTGTAAAATGAATTATAATACATGAGTTTCCTTTTGTAGATAATAGATGAAAATGCGTTTTAGAGGTTGTGTCCACCACATATTTTCAGGATCAGTAACAAATGAGAAGGAGATTTTCAGGCGTCAATAATTCAAGAACATACATACATTACCAATTTATTTTTTTTTTGCTGTATATTAGAATTGACATTTTTGTATCTTAACAAATACTTATTTCACAATTTGACCGTATATTAGGGGCGTTGATAAATTTCGGAATATACGATAATTATATTATTTGTCATATTCTATGACAATCTCACATAATTTTATGTGTATACATATTTTATGATATATATATGTGAGTATGATGTAATTCGCATAATCTTAATATACTACTACCCTTTTACCTGTATTAAAAAGTACAGTCTATAAAAAACTACTAATTAGTGTTACCTAATGGTACAAAACTATGTATGTATGTATGTAGCGAGGCAGATCTTCTCTCATTTAATTGACATTGCTCCCTTTGATTAGAACAAAAAAAAAAAAAAAAAAACAATGTAAGAGATAACAAACAAACATAAAATATTAGAAATTATAACAAAATTTGAAGAAAATCGTTTGACTGCAACTAAAAATTTACTACTATTGTACAATAACTTTAGCAACATCAAAATCCTATCCAGAGAGGCGAAAACTGTTGGAAAAAGTGGACGAGAAGAGGGGAACAGAAGAAACACAAAAAAAAAAAAAATAATAAACCGCTGTCGCTCAAATTGCTTACAAAGTATATAGTACATGTGTATGAAAGAACCAACGTTATCAGCAGCTTAGCAACATAATTATTATCATCATAGTCATCGTCATTATTAACGTCGTAACGTTAAGTTTATCAGCTTTAGTTGTTACTTAACAGCTATTTTAAATGGTAAGTTTATATGGGATAATCTCTTTCCCTCTCTTTGCGTCCTCTTAGTTTTATGGATAATTCTCATAAAATTAGAACACTTACAAAATTTTATTATTATATATTATATGTGCAACATATTCCAACTGGATTACATATGTACATATATGCAATAAATTGGTTTGACGAATAGAAACAGCTTAAATAATTACTGGTGCACTAGGTGATTTCCAGTCAGAGTGCAAAAGTGGTCCTCTTTAATCAAATCTCAACCAAATGAAGCACAAAATATCCAAATCTCAAGAAGCGGTACACATTCCAAAAAAAGAATAATCCGCATTGTATTTTGTTGCAGCTTCAGATCAAACTAACACTCATACATAATCGATTACCTCATTTGTTTTACCACCTTGGACCACCAAAAGGTTTTTGGCAAGCAAAAAAAAATTATTTCATATTTAAATGTTAAGTAATTTACAAAATATACTGCATTTATTTTGTGTTAAAATTTGTTTCAAACAAATTGCTTAATTTTATTGATTTTAATAAAGGTTGGTTCAACCCATTTGTTTTTCAATACATAACATACATATTCCTACATTTTAGATATTATTCTTAGGGTGTTTCTAAAACTCAGTTTTTAAGGTATAAAGATAGATTATTTTAGTTGGTAACTGGTACCAAGCCCAGTTTACTTAGGTGATTATTAGGAGAAGCAGGATTGGAGAAGATCTCCATTTGAGAACTTAAAAAAAAAAATGATTCTTTTCACGAGGATACTATAAATGCAAATAATTTTATTTTGTTTATAATTATATGCAATCTTTAAAATTTGTTTTTACAACTTTGCTGTTGTTCATTATAAACTTAATAAACCGTTCCTTAAATCGGATTTTTGTCCTTTTAATCCATGTTGTCCATTATGTAATATCAAATTGATTAAACAAATAAAGTGATTTTTCAGTTAAAAAGTTCTTGGTAGATTCATTTGTATTTTTTGACTGGTTTTATTGTCATACACAGCTGGTAAGCTAAAATCAGAGCTATCCAATAAATGCATGATGTAGCCACCATTTTAAATTCGCATACATAAAAATCAAAAGTGTTTATTTTTTTTCTTTCTTTGTCTACTTATTTACTTATTTTTTCGTTGTTGTGTAAATGAAATAGAAGGAACTTTCTAAAAAAAGTGAAGAGTTCCCCCAAAAAATTATTTGTTTTTAAATTTATTATTAATATAGTATTAAAATAGCCTACACCACCTATATAATTTCTTACTAAATTATTTTGTTTAACATATATATATATATATATTCATAACATTTTAGTTCATAGAATAAATTGGCCAACAATAGTTAAATAGTAATATTCGCTTATCTCTAAAGAAGCCGCTACATCTAATAACCCATTTCCAAAAACAACTGTTATTTTTTCAACACGATCGTGTGTATGTCCCGAAAATACCCGATTTTAGATGCCGATAAAAACACACCTCAGATGTTTGAACAGGAACATAATATGTAATATAATAAAAATAATACATAATATGTAAATACATACTATGTATAAAAAAAAATTTCATTTAAAATAGTATGAAATCTTCAGTAGAATCGAAGGAAATTTAAAAATTATAATTAAAGTTTGTATTTCGATAAGTGAAATTGTATTGCAGAAACATTGGTAGAAGTAAATTGTACAATATATAGAATAGTATCTGTCGTTGCTGTTATTACTGTTCAAGATGAAAACGATGTCGTGTTTTTCGACTGCCATCTCAAATATATCCACAAGCATGCATGTTTAATACATATCTACGTATACAATATTGTGTGTATATAAAGTATATCTTGCTATTAATACATAAACATACATATATGTATGTATAAAAATCGTATACATGTAGAAGACGTATGGCATGCTGTGTTCATTTCAGTTCGGTTCTGTTCTTTTCCGTTCTGATGTACATATATACATGCGTGCTTATTGTTGTATTCTGCTTACTGTGCAACTCGTGTATACTTATTTTATATGACTATTTTTAAAACCCCATGTACATATATGTATGTTTATAAAACCAGAAAGAAGGTTTTATCCGGCTATGCCGAAGGTGTAATACTCTTCACACATCCCTAAAAAAATGGATTTGCCTGCGCTCGTGTGATACAATATTGATTTGATTAATGTTTAGAGTAGATTCAGTACATATACCGCAATATTTGTATGGGAGATATGCGATCCAGAAATTCTATGAAATTCACATGGTTGTTAAATGTGGGTCAGACACTTGTAGTCTCCAAATTTCAGTTCGATAACACATAAAATAAAAAAAAAATTTACTCTGATCATGAATTTGAATTTGAATTTTTTGGAAATGTGAGGTACCCTATTCGGCTGATTTCGACAAATGTGTATCGTATGAAAAAAAGATATTCGTGTAAAATTTCAGATCATTACCTAACAACTGAGGGATCAGTTTGCATACATATAAACGGACATAGCTTAATCTTTATGGGGTCTCTAAAGTCTCCTTATGTGCCTTGCAAACTTCATTACAAGCTTATAATACTTTACTTATAATACTAAAGATATTTAAGTATGTACATACATATAGTATATGTATGTATTTATACTTGGCTACAGTGATACACAACGAAAGACTATTAAATCTATGTTATTTATTGGTACATGTGTTCATGTATCTATTTCTATACACAATCAGTGGACCTTTTCTTAAATTCCATTGCAAGCAAATAATATTAATCCATTTACAATACTGTCAATTGATTAACGGATAAATCAATCTATCCAAAAATAAATGATAAATTAATTTTTCTTTTTTTTTTTTTAAACCCTTACTAATGCTTAACCCATCATCTCCGTCAATAGTAGTCCTTTTAGATGACTTATTGTATATTATAAAAAGATTCCAAAAACAGAGCTCTTCCATTCATTCATTTATACATGTAGTACAGTTAAAGACAAAACTTTATATACACTTTCTGAATTTGGAGTTTAAAGAAACCAAAATTACGTGTACAGTAAATATGCAGCTCAATTTCATTTCATAAATAAAACAGACCTTACATTTTTTGGAATGATTTCCATTAGAATCTTCAGATTCTAAAGATGACCTTCATTTTGGTGAATCACGTCATAATTTCATTTTTATACACGTTTAAAAAGTGGAAATTGGTCATAAAACGGTATTTTCACAGCCAAATATAACGGTATAAATGCAGTTATATTTTGTAATGTATTTGTTATACGCACAAATTAAAAAACGCATATTACATGGAACTTATAGGAAGTGATATAAAATAAATTAAAAAAATCCTACCTAAGGTTTAGCACCACTCAATAAAAGAGCGCGTCTTGAGTGCACTTAAAACCGCCGTTTGTGCAAAGACAATAAATTGCTTAGAGTGGAAACTTTTATCTCTGTTCTAAACAATATTTTTTCTCTCAAATTGAGTTATTTCAAAAGATACACATGAAAGTAAATTGAGCAATTTTCAACGATTGCATTGTGTATGTATGCGTTGGGAATATTTGTGCCAATGTTCAAAGAAATTTAAAATGAAAAGTATAAATAAGAAAATTCATATAAAATAGAATAGAAATAATTGTTTCAATATTATACCATTACTCTACTTACTGTATTCTCACTTTTCACGTGCGTTTTGGAAATGTTGTAATATTTTTTTTTTTTTTTTTTGTTTTTTTTTTTTAAATGTGAAAACTATTCTGCGTTATGAAATGAAGCCTAATTGAAATAAGAAATTTCGATATTAGATTTCATTGCAAAATGTAGGTAACACGTAATGTTTTAATTCTTTCTTATATTACAATGTCGTCATGATTCCCACTTTTAATTTGCACAGTTGGCGCAATTTTGTAAGTATTTCATTATGCCTATTCATAGTCATACGTCATAGTCTTCGATGCATTTCCCCTAATTTATTTCGGCAATTAGTTAAGCAAAAAAGTTTTCCGTTCTTTCATTCTCTGTACTAAAAGTCATATTGAAGGGTTCAAATAAATTTGAAGATTTAAAATATAAGCATCTTCACATTGAGATACAATAATATTTTAAATGGTAAATAAATTTATCGCTTAAAACTACAACGGTAAAATACAAAAGACTTTATGTATATGTATATGAGAAAAGCGCATTTTATTAAAGTCGTCGCACTAATAACACACGGGGCAAAATGTCGTTTGCAGATCCGGAACTTTTACAAATACTAAGTCGGTCAATATTTCGTTTGTTTTCGCACCACCATTCCTCTTCGTACGAAATGGTGATCCTATGCGGGGGAATCCCAATAGAAATATTCTCAAGGGAAATACAGCAAGTGGTAATTGACGCAAAGGAAAAACTACCCACATCAAAAGCAAATTGAAATATGTGTATGTATTTCAATAATTCGTTTCAATTAAAAAACAATAAAATTATGGAATTATCAATGTATACACGGATAACTTCAATTTTCACCACTCTATACCTGACGCTATTCAAATTAGATGGATATACAACAATTTCAGATCGGCAAGCACTGTTTCTCATATCCAAACATTTTAAGCATCGAAAATAGTAAACGAATAAAAACATAAATTATTTCGATTTTGTTTCTAAAAATCCATATCTGAAACTGATCGAATGTGGAAATATTTTAAATCTTATTAAATGGTTTCTAACAAGAACAATAACACTAAAAAAAATGCATCCCATATATATTTCAAATTGTTATCATGTGCACTTTGTCTAAAAGTGCACTTATTATACATTTTTAATAACTTAAATTGTATGACTTAAAATTAATTTTTAAAATCAAATGCACTTTTCCTCATATAAAATGTGTGAACATCCAACATTACATTATAGCTACCTCCCTTATTTATTTTTATATACAGAGTTAGGCGATTGAAGTGTTACCAACTTCACATCAGTATATCTGGATACTCGATATTGTCAACTATGTCAAATTCATACCAATGACAGCTACTTATATTTTTTACAAGCTACCACAAGCATTTGCGTCTAAGTTTTACAGAACAAAAGTTATTCGAAATGGAATTCAAACGTAATAGTGTGATTGCGTTATATTTGAGTGGAAAATCACAACCAGCTGTTGTGTGCGAGGTCAGGCATCTCAAAGTGAATAAAATGTTTATCGTAGCATAAATCGTTATAATGATACAGAGAGCATTGCCAAACGCTATGGTGGTGAAAAAAAAAAAACAGCAACATCAACTGAAATGGTTCGGAAAGTGAAAGCTCGACTTGAACGAAGTCCACGACATAGTGGTAATCAAATGGCCAAAGAATTAAAAATATCCCAGCGAAGCATCCGACGCATAATCCATAATGAGCTCAAGGTAAAGCCTTAAATGTTCCAAAAGGCACATGATCTTACACTAAAGCAAAAAAAGTTAGATTCGAAAGTGCAAAGGAGTTGCTACGCTTGGACGAAAGTGGCGAATTTCCAAACATTGTTTTCTCTGATGAGAAAAATTTGCCTACTAAGCAGTTCATAAAATCTCAAAATGATCGAGTTTACTTACCTGAACGCATTTACGAAAATTTAAGCTTACGAACGGCCACCCGAAGTAATTTTCCATCTCAAGTAATGGTATGGGCAGCAGTGACCGCCGATGGACACTGTCCAATCGTTTTCATCGAGACTGGTGTCAGAGTCAATGCGACTAATTATCGGGAAAATATTTTGGGAGCTGCCTTAAAGCCAATCCAGATGCAAATCCCATGGACTATTCCATCTGGGCCATTTCGGAGAGCAAGGTGAGGACTAAAAAATATGCCAGTATGGAAGCGCTGAAGAAAGCCATTGTACAGGAATAACGCAAGATCATATTCGTGCAGTAAGCAACTCATTTTTTAACCGTTTGAAGGCCATAGTCAAGGCAAAATGTGGCCATATCGAGCTAAGTGAATGGATTCCAAAATTTGTTTATTACACTCATTTTTGTAATAAAAAAAAAAACACAAAAAATATATGGTCGTTTGAATGTATATAAAACAAAGTTAAATAAAATGTGTATGTTTCCCTCTAGCGTCTGTAATTATACTCTTCACGTATAAGTTTGTTACGAAGAGTAATGGAAAGCAGGAGACATCGTAGACCCCATAAAGTGTATATATTCTTGATCAGACCGTCTGTCTGTCTGCATGTATGCAAACTTATCCCTCAGTTTTTGAGTAAGAGAGCTGAAATTTTGTACGAAGCTGTCTTATTACCATACTCAGCACATTTGTCGGTATAAGCTGTATCGGACCACTACAAGCCTCCTACTCAAATTCATGTTCTTATTAGAATTTTTTTTTTTTTTTTTGATTTTTGTGCTATTGAACTCAAATTTGAAAACTGGAAGTTGCTGTTTTAAAAGTATTACATCTTCGGCATAGTCGAAAATACCCTTCTTTCGGATTTACAACTTTTTTCTTCTGATTTAGTTTTTTTTTATTTTTATTTTTTATTATTTATTTGCAAACCTATGTTACATAAGGCTAAAAAAAAAAACAAAACAAAAAAAATGGAAAAATATGTAAAAACATTAAAAAGGGTTTTTTCAAAACTATTTTCTTTTATTCTGTAAAGTATTTATTACAATTTTTACTTTTCCTTTTGTTTATTTAACGGTATTAAACGGTAGAAATCGAGTATATTTGCATAAGAAAATCGATTTTTTGTTTGACAATATTTTACAAAAAGTCATGCCATGAAGATTTATTCTTCTACTACCAGGATGCAAGCTGCAACCGAACAAATTGGGCGGGGTTGAGCTAGTATAATATAAGTTTGAATTAAATCATATCATACCGAAAGTAACAGATTTGTGAAATGACACTTCTTTAGCGGCGTTGGGCAAAAATTCATACTAAAAATTTTAGTGAAAAAATACAAATCGTAACGTTTTTTCTATTCTGAATCTCATGAACTACAGTAAGTAAAGACTTCATGTGTGCGGATTATTGCTGGACTGTTTGTCGATATGTTGCAGTTACCATATTCACAACAAATAATAAAATTTTTGGAAAAGCCACCGGAAAAGTCAGAAAATATCAATAAAGAAATTGCAATGACACAACACACATGCAAGCACCCAGCTTGTGTGTTGTACAGAAACAAGAGAATGTACGAAGAAGAGATAACGAGAAACATACGAAGCTGCGTTGTGTTCGCTTTTGTTCTAGTTTGTTTTCTCGAGAGGGCGGCAGACGGCAAACGTAAACACATCGTCTTTCCTTTATGTCTCCGATCACTTCACACATATGTACATGCTCTTCTGTATACACTTATACAGTTGTATAATCCTCTATTCTGTTATGCATAGCATGCTCATTTTTCAATCTCAGAATTCCGCGTGAGTATACAGAAAAAATAGGACCATTTTTCATTTCGCAAAAATTGTACAAGGCAAAATATGTGCACTGCATGCATTCATGGGTACATCCTGAAGTGAACAATGTAAATGTACCTTTGCTCATGTCAAATGGCAAATGTTGTATTTTTTTTAAGATGATCTTTCTCTCCCTCTTTCTCTCTATCTGTCTGTTTTTAAGAAGTTTCACTTCTATCTCGTGTACGATTTTTTTTTATGAGAACTGTCCAATTTGCTACTACTTTGAGTGACGGTTTGTTTGAGTAGAACAATGCAAACATCTAATCAATAATAGCCATTTCACAGTGAACTGAATCAAGATGGATTAACTTTTGGTTATACATTCAAAAGGAGTGTTGTGCGTACATTGACTATATTTAAACGTAAAATTTATGAAAACTACATGACTTACAACCATTTTCAGTGTATGTAAATAATTCTTCTCCCTTTTCCCCCCTGTTACGTATTTCATTAAAATATTACCAATTCAAATTTGCCTATTTTCTTTGTTTATTGTTTTGGGCCATCATCAGCTGATTTGTGTTGGTGTGCCACAAAATAATAGAAAAACAATCGAAAATGACCTAAAAAAATTGCGAAACACTTACACAAGTGATCATTCTTAATTTTAGCATCAAGACGCATCCATTTTTGATGCGACTATTGCTTCGAATCACATTGTACAACAACAACACCTGACTGACGTCATTTTCCCTTGCGGTTGTTGTCGAAATGGATTCGAATCATCAACATTGATTCGAATCATGGTCCACTGTAAAATGGCTCTGAGTTCCAAGGAAAACGTTGTTTGTTTTCTAAACCGGCATATTGCTTGTTTCGAATCATGAACTGTAACTTCATCTCTACGTGTAATCCAACAACAGTCCGATACCTTCTTACCACACTACGATGACTTCTATTTTTTCAAAAAGCACCATAAAAATCAACCGTAACTTTTAAACATATTCCACCCCAAAAACAAAAGGGTCAACTAAAAAAATATGATTTTTGTGTTAATGATGCAGAAATAATCGTTATTATTTTATATTGTGTAAAAATTTTATGTTAATAACTTACATACTCTCCGCGTGAGAAGAGAATATCTCTTCTATAACACTGGTCTTCAGTGGAAAAGTATGTGGAATAATTTTAACTAAGCTCTACTTGTCTACCCATCCTAAATACGAATTGATAAATAAAAGTCATTTATTAGTTTAAGCTTTTAGGAAATCTGATATATTGCAAATATAATGATTCTACCTAATTCGATAATATTGATATTTACTTAGGTAGCAGTGTTGCCAACGTTTTGGTCGTGTCCGCCTTGTTTTGTCATTTCTCACAGTTTAACGTGCTATTAGTGTTCTATTCTGTCTTACTAAGCGATGTAAAAAGTGTTAAAAAAGCACAGTTATCTCACTCGATTCCGAAGCGTCCTAACATTTACGGCGATGAAGATGCAATCTCATTTATTTGACAAATAAATGAAGTAACTGATCTTGTATGGAACATAGAATTGCCAAAGTACAAAGCATATTATAACATGTGTTTGAAAATCCTCGTTTTACACTCTCATTTGGACTTCTTTCGAGACAATTAGCGATGGGGAGCGATTCCATCAGGACATCGCAATTAATGAATCAGGGCAAGTGGAACGTTTTCATGTTGGCGGATTATTGCTGGACTGTTTGTCGAGATGTTGCAGATGCAGAATATGAGAGTGCAGCGAAAAAACCACTATGCTATTTTGCCATAATGAATAGAAGATCAATATTATTTTTGTTACTTTTTGCAAAAAATGTGTTTTTTTTTTCGAAAAAACGGAAACTAATTTAACTTGTGAAAATTAATTAAAAAACTGAACTGAAAGCCTATTGACAGCTAGTTGTCTTAATGATAAGTAGTACTAGAATTTTTTTCTTGTCCTATTTTTTAATAATAATAATAATAATTAAAAGATCTACTTTACTTGAAGATTACTTCTTTAAAGTAAATTGAAAGCTTTAAATGCGATTTTCTCTAAATGCTCTTTATGGAGTTATAACCCTTTTGTAAGGTTGTGATATGCTTGGATGGACAAAAAATTATACAAGATATCTTCACTTGTTAAATATCATATGATTGTTATTTAGAGGCACAGTTTATGTAATCTGTGTAAAAAAAAAAAAAATGTGACTTGATTCAGTAAAACGAAGGTTATATTTCGAATCTGGAGGTGCTAATTCGTAGAAAAAACATTCAAAAAACTTTTTCAATGCAACCCTGTGTAATTAATAACAAAATCAAACAAATTTTAACTTTATCGAAAAACTTAAAAAATGGAGTAAACAACAGTTTGATGCACAACTAAAAATAAGGTGGACACAATAGAATTTACTTAATTTTAAAAAATATAAACCCTTGTCTATTGACGTTTCCTGTAAAACGCTGATCGACAGCATGAATGATAGCGAATGACAAAGATGAAATCGATTTCATCTTTTATTGATTGATCCTGCTGTCGGATGGTACTTTGCGATTTACATTCGCCTGATACTGTTCATTTTGACGTTTTACATTGCGGTTTTTTCGCTGTATAAACGCAGCATTTTAAATTTTTTTTCCGCAGTATACGGTATTATAGTCTAAAAGACAGAATAATACTGCGAAAAGCAGTATAGATATGAGTATTATTGATTATGTAACGTAAAACGCACATTGAATATATGTTATTGTACATAAGACATATTTCATATCGCCTGGTTTCAAGAAAAACGAGTTTTGAAAAGATTGTACTTACATATTGTATTTACACATGTATATATGTACTTAGATGCAAAGATAGGAATTGTATATATGTACATAAATAATTTTAATTTGAGTAAAACTTTTGAATCGAGAGTAAATGTAGAAAAATAAAAAATGAAAAACAGAAAGAACGATATTTTCGACCATGCTAAAGATAATGCAGTCGTACGCGAAAAAAAATTAATTCACTCTGAGTTTTCAAAACGGGACTAAAAAAGGTTTATGAGCACGCACAATTATTTTTATACTCTTCACGCAATGAATGGTATTATAAGTTTGTCATGAACTTTGTAACAGACAGAAGTCTCCTGCCTCCAATAAAGTTTATATATTCATGATCACATCGACGAGATAAATTGATTAAGCTATGTCCATCGGTCCGACTGTCCTTCTGTATGTATGCGAACTAGTTACTCAGTTTTTTTTTTGCTTTATAACACGAATCTTTCTTTTTACAATACACGTCGTCAGGCGAATCGGATCGGAGGAGTACCTTCTCTTCACGCATCCCTAAGAAATGTTCTTTGTATAGGAGCTGTGCGGTTCAGTAATCCTGGGATTGAAATTTACATGGTTAATGAATATGGATTAGGAACCTATTGTGTCCTAATTTCATTTCGATAGCACAAAAAACCAAAATTTTTTCTAATAAGAACATGCATTTGACTAGGGGCTTTGAATGGGGGGCACCCCTTCTGATAGTCCGAGGGTCTTGAATGGTTCATAGTGTGTCACTCGAATAAAAACAACAAATCATCGGTGCATGGAACAGTAAGAGATTTTATGTTTCGAACATAGATGTCCGAATGAGTAGCTGACCGCTTTTTGTTTGCGCTTCATGTGATTGGCAAACATGTCATTTATAACAAACACAAAATAATTTCAAAAACAATAAATTATACAAAGAAAAATGTCACTTGAAAGGGTTATTGCGCTTATCATTTACATTTGTACAAACATAATCAAATAATTATACTTACATATTTTCTGTTCACTTGTTTTGTTTACTTTCTTCTTCTTTTTGTTTGGTTGCATTCACAAGCTACAGACATCCACCTTTCACCAATACTATTATTAAAACTTTTAGTTTAACTAGTCACGTTCTACACATTTTTAAATCAAATTTGAAAAATTACATTTTTTTTTTATAACATTTGTACTTTATTTTAACATATCAACAAATTAAATTGCAAACACATTCGAGTCTTCGAAAATGGCCCAAATTATATGCGGTTTGCTGCTTATTTCCTTTTGTTGTTATTTCAAAGACGTTTTGGTAAAATAAAATTTTTTTTCTAAACACAACTGAAATGTTTAATTCTTTAAATGCAGATCACAGAAATAACCAAAAACGGGTCTCAAAAATAAGTCTTGCACACTTGCATCGTCTTGCTTTGCTGCGTGTGCTTTCTATGTCTCTACTATTTCTAAACAAGTAAAAACAAAAAAAGAAGATCGCGAGCGAATGAGCACAAAACGCAATAACGATAGAGCATATCGGTAACGCGAAATCATAGTTTTATCCTAAACAAAAATCGCGCAACGCGCCTAAAGAAGTTGTCAATTCAAAAATTAATTGGAGTTTGAAAATGATTTCAAAAATAAGTGTATGTATGAATGTACAATATATTACAATAGTTCAGTACAAGGAATGGAAATAGGAAATGTAAAATCAATAGAAATTTTTCTTTATTTGAATGCAATAATTTGGAAGATACATACATATGTACATATATCGTTTGTATATTCTTCACGGGAGTAAATAGTATTATAAGTTTGTAAAACACAGAAGTAGACATCGCAGACGACATAAAGTTTCTATATTTGAGATTAGCTCGATGAGACGAGTTGATTAAGCCATGTCCGTTTGTATTTCTGTACGCGAACTAGTCTCTCACTTTTTGAGCTAGAGAGCTGAAACTTTGCACGAAGCTTTCTTACCATAGCACATTTGTTGGAAACTGGAAGTATACATTAGCCACTAAAATTTCAAGACCCTCAGGACCCTATCATTAGGGATACCTCCCAAATTCATGTTCTTATTACAATAGAAAAACTTTTGTTTTTTTATATTTACAATAAGTTTCAGATTCATAATCATTAACCATGTAAATTTCGATCCTAGGATTACTGGATCTCCCATAGAAATAAAGTTTTCTAGTGAAGAGTATTTCATCTTCGGCATAGTCGAAGATACCCTTCTTTCTCGTTTTATTTAAGATCTGTTTAACTAATCATTCATTGAATTTGCTGAGAGAATATAAGTACCTACACACAAGTACAATAGGGGAGAAATGCAAATTAGGGTAAATAAGTTTATAAATTACTACTTAGATACTCGCCCTGCGTTACACGGGTGCTATTTACAATTTTATTAAAAAAATGTAGACTTTGTGGCTTTGGTATTAATAGTTCATTTCCAAGAAGTTTTATTTTATAACGTTTATTTACAGAATATCTTAGTATAAAATTTTCTAAGCTGACTTTCGTTATACAGTACGAATAGATTTTGTCTAGAAGTGACTATCCATGAGAAAGACACTCAGAGCTTAAGTTTATTTAAAATTAAATTTTTCGATAGTCATTGAAAATGAAAATTTTATAAGAAATTGTTGCAGTCATCTAAATTGGACGGCGGCTGATGTGCTCCCCAGCAGATTCTTTGGTTGCATATATTACGATTTTTATGATACGATTACGACATTGCGGTCGGTGCGCTCTCAATAGCAGTTTGGAACGACTGTATAGTAATGTAACATTTCTTTTAAGAGTCTTACTAAACTATTGCCAATTGGTTGTGCAACGTTGTTACACCTCGCTGATGCTTGTGCTTCAAGATCAAATAGAATCTGCAAAAAGGTATGATTGTGACACCAATATGCTGCGCTCAACAACTTGCGTACTTTAAAAGACGTGATTTGAAAAACATTGATGAATCGACGTATGTTGCTCATAATTGGTTTTGATTTAGGATGACCACCCATAAAAAGAGAGTATAGTGGAGGAAACATTTCTTCTACTATATTTATTTTTCCTTGTAAGCAGTCACAAGCTACAGACATGCCACCTTTCACCAATGCTATTATTAAAACTTTTGATTCATCCTTCCATTTTAAAACAGAGCAATATTCGCAGACAACCGACATTGTTCCTACTGAAACTACAGGATCATACTAATACTCGATAAAAAGATCTTAATTCATGGCATAATTTAATTTTTTTAAGCACTAGTTAGGAGTCTTAATGAACCTGCATTCGGACAATTTTCGGGTTCTCTGAATGAAGTACCATAAGAAAGCCCGTAAATGGTATTTTTAAGAAATGTTTTACACCAACTTCAAGTACTGGGTGGGCCATTTATTGGTCCTATTTCGAACTCACTGTTAATTTGAGCGCTGAATGAATATGAGTCACTTCTCTTTGAAACAATGCTTTGTGAATACTTAAAACTTATTTTGAATGGGGGTTTTTTAGATTATGCAAGAAAAATCACCTTTTCTCACGAAACGCATTTACATTTCGGTGTAAACTAACAAAATTGCAGAAGTTGTGGGACGGAAAATCCACACGCTAAAGTATTCAGTTCGAGTTATATGTGGTGCAGATTTTGGAGTGGTGACGTGATTGGCCGTTTCTTTTTCGAAAATGCAGAAGGTCACCCTGTGGCCCCGTGACAGGAATTGGAAAATATCGACCTCGATCAGATATGGTTTCAACAAGATGGTGCAACTTGCCATACCGCAGCGCGTAGCATCAACCTTTTTCGCACAAGATCAACCGAGTCGTTTTGGCAATGTCCTGCGATTTGACGCCGCTGGACTTATTCTTTGGGGCGCATTGATAGGTAAAGTTTATACTAACTAAATTGAACAGGAAACATTGGACAAAGTGCTGTAAAATTGATGTTCCATGATGGTCTACCGCCGAGTTAGCTGCGGCCGACATTTGAATGAAATCATTATTCATACTTAATCGGAAGAATGAAACAATTGAACTCGTTGAACAAAAATTAACTTTTGTCCTTTTAATGACCAAACCAAAATCGGACCAATTGGCCCACTCTTTATAATAATAAGGTTTGTGTTTTAAAATTTTTCCTTATTTTGGCTCGGAGGTTCGCGCGCCGAGTTCAATTCCCGTTCAAATCTGCTCCTTCATTTTTAACACTTTCCCCTATGTAATTCTTCCCCTGAGCTGAAAGCCACTGTTGCTATCGCTCATATAAGTAATAA
Organism: Amiota albilabris; assembly: GCA_037040105.1. Classification (NCBI taxonomy): domain Eukaryota; kingdom Metazoa; phylum Arthropoda; class Insecta; order Diptera; family Drosophilidae; genus Amiota; species Amiota albilabris. The sequence goes on along the minus strand of JBANCV010000090.1, from coordinate 16,190 downwards.
CTGGCTTATAATTTAAAAAATCATAATAAAAATATATAATTATATAAAAACTAATTTTAATAAATACATAAAGTAAATTGATTCATTTACCTATGAAGGACTTAAATGATGATAATGCGAAATTTTAAATTCATATTTAAAGAAATTTTGCTGGTGTAACCACATACATAATTTAATTGCTTTTGATGCTTCAGGCATTTCGCATTCAAAGCTTGAAATGTATGAAATCGTGTTAAACAAGTTACACAGATTTTTTCAATAAGCCCAACAGTCTAATGATTATCAACTTTCGGTTTCGTGGCATCAATTCGGTTTTTCAGTGTTGTGAATGTGCAAAGAACTGTTTTGCGAACCGAAAACGGCGGTGTTCGAACCAAAAAAGAACAATTTGGTGTTGTGATGAAGTGGAAATGCCCGTTCTTTGAGAATGGCAAAAATCATTAATCATTATGATATTTCATGTTACTAATTTCAAATACAATTTCAATTTCGTATTCATTACTTAGCATTTTATGTTTACGATATATAAAGAAGAGCTCTGTAACTAGATGCATCTGAAGCTTACGACGCTTTGGTTACCGAATTGTGCATTTAGACTACTTGTAATAGGCTGTTTAGAAACTAGTTGATTACACAGTTTTTTTTAAGCAGTCAGCTGCTTATTGATTTGGTTGTACACGCACATTTTTTGTGGAAAATAGATGATTTAAATACATATGCAGTATATGCACATAATTCTTTCAGCTCCTATTTTCTTCCTTGCTGCATATTTTATTAAAATTTTACAGTTTCAATTGTTTATTTTTTTGGGATATCATCAGGTGTTTCTTGTTGCCACGCAACAAAAAAAGTCGAAAAAGTCTAAAATGACCTAAAAAGGAAGATGCATGCAACCGTCATACAGAGGCAGAAGGGACAGCCTAGCCACCTCGCGTTTGATAACACCGTTCGCAATCTTCACTGTCTTTCCCTGGAATGACTCGGTATATACGTATGACGCTGCTGTGAGCCGCATATAAATAATGGTTACCAAAGCTTAATCCACGTTTTCCAGCATTTGACATCTAGTGTCCAAAAACTTAGCCATTGAGGACCATGAAGTATTTGATTATTGTGCATCTTTTCTTCCCAGCTCTTCTTCGTTTCTAAATCCATTTTGTTAAGAGTGAGCTCAATAAGCAAACAATTTGCTAATTGCCCATATTTTCTAACACGCGTAGGTGTGAACTTAGCTTGCCGCTAAGTTGGCGAAACCTACTCACTGAACCGCTGCTACATTGAATAGTGAAAAAATACTCTGTATATGCTTCGAATGACTGGATTATTTCCAATGCAGCATCCCTCAGCCTTGAGCGTAGATACTGTAGTTTCCCACATTGTTCAGGTCATTATTTTGGCCAACGAGAGTTTAAAAAAGTGTAATCACCACTGAATGCGGAACATTCTAATTCAGGCATTCGAGGTTTTGGCGGCTGAACATTAACTGAATTTGTGTATTCAGTACGAAAGTTTCGCACGGTAGAGTAAGGATCAGAGCCAGCTACACGTCGTGCATTAAGTTCCTTAAGCAACATGGACTAAACCTCATAAAATGCTTTGTGCATATTTCACGAGCATTACTTTCAATTTTATTTGCAACATTCGCCTGGATAAGTTCATAACTATCTTACAAGCGTTCTACCAGCTCTACGTGAATAGAGAGAAAGGCTTCTTTCAATTTGTGTATATCATCTCGATAAAGCTTTGCCTTCAATGCTATTAATTGGTGCAAAGTGGAGAGTGATTTGCGCTTTAGTATGAATGTGCGTCGCCGACTATGGTTTCCTCTTGCGAAAATAATCGATACTATACGAGTATAACAATAAATTCAAATATTTGTTTATGAACCAAATCAAAAAATCAATGCAAAACCAATCTTCAATATATATAGTAAAGAAAGTCATTTGTGTGACACCATTTATAACTCAAGAACGGCTGAACCGATTTTTATGATTTTTGAATTGTTAGATTTATTTCCGCCCCGAATAGCAGAATAACTATAGAAAAAGTCCACGTTGTTGACTAAAAATTAGTGGATAAAGATTTCCATTTAAAACATAGGGAAAATTTCAAAATCAATTAAGTCCTCTTTGTCAAATAACTATTTTTCAGAAAAATGATTTTGACATTTCATATCAATTTGTCTGATCTCATTGGATCTGCCTGGCTTGCCACCGCGAAATTGATAACTTAAATTTATAAATCTTAACCAACCAAAACTATGGAATAGAACGCATTTAATAGTGAGAAAACTCATGGGCAATCTGATTCACGTAACGATACACGGGGAAAAATTCAGAGGTGAGGGAGTTTTCATTCCGAGAATTCCAATGATCCCAACCGATTTGGCTTTCGAGTTTAATCCTAACAACAAAACCAGCCAACCAACCATGTCGTATATCACAAGGAGCTTCAATGAGAGAAAGACGGTACGCGAAGTACACCGGGTCTACTAGTCCTGTATAAAATCCTTTGTTTCCCGTATAATCCAAAATATATTGTATACTGTGTTGTCAGATATCACGACGGGATCACCAAACAATTTTGAGACTAGCAAGCCTTTTTGAAAGCTCTAAATAAAATGAAAAAGCGTTGTTATGTGTTACAGCAAGATAACATTAACAAGGAAAATATCAAGCATACGCAATACAAGCAAAGAGAATAACATTATAAGTACATAAAAATGCCGTTTTTCACGATAACAGAATAGTTGCTGTTTGTTGCACATAATTACAGTCCTTCCCATAATTATTGTATCATCACATGATTCTGGCAGTACATATAGGTCTTTTTGGATACCTGTGCTCTTAGTTTCATGTATGGTTTTTTTGCTTTTTTGTGTGGTCGCCAAGTATGACGTTTATTCAATATAGGTTTCTTTTTTTTTTTTTTTTTTGTTGCGTCATCAGTTTGAGGAATTGTCTTTGATGATTTTAAGATGATTAACCACATCTATAGCAGCTTTAACTGCACAACGGGAGCAGCTGATTATAACAGTGTCATTGGAAAAAGTTGATGTATCAGTTTGTGGAATATCAGCAGTGAATAAAGCATATAGAGTTGGCCTTGGAGAAAGACTTCTTTTATTAAAATTTCGTTAGTTAGTAACTTTTTATGTCTGACTACAAATATTCGATTTGAAATGTAAGATTTAACTGTAAAGATTTTGTGGTTATGAGGAAGCAAACATTTTATTTTGGAAATCAACGCTTCAAGCCACACTCGATGAAAAGCTTTCGCTGCTTCGAGAAATACTACTGTGCAATATTCTCGTAGTTCAAAGGCATTTGATATTTCAGTAGTGATTATGTTTATATACTTGTATATGCTCAATCGTTGCATGTTTTAATCAAAAATCAAACTGATTAGCCGGGACTTGGTTATTAGTTTGAAAATTAGAATCCTTTCGAATAATTTAGAAAGACATGGAAGCAGACTTATATGTCTGTTGACGAATATCATGCAATAACAGATATCTTCTAATAAGGTGGAAGTATCCGGTTCGAAGGGTAGTGTTGAAAAGAGAAAAGCTATTGCAGCGTTTGGAAGTTAGTTAACATTTTTGGCAGTATAAAATCATAAAGTGCAGATTTTTTCGGATTTAGTTGAGTTTTTATAATTACATACTTTAATTTTATTTAAGACGGTTTTAAATGGAGACATATTTGGCTAAGTTGTGTTTTGCTGGTGAAGAAGCACAAAATTGTTTTATGTGGATTTGGTTGAAACACAAGCTTGAAATGGTCGGCAAGTACTTTAACTTTTTTTTCATCATAGGTGGATCGAATTCCACTTGAGTTTTTAGCCAATTGTGGGCTTTCCAGAGTGACAATCTAGTGTTAGTAGGTAATAGATTTTCAATATAGCGCCTTTTTAAAATGAACTCATCCCTTTTAAATGTTTTGGCCAGTTATTCGGATGCAGTTTTGAGCCTTTGTCTAACAGTAGGAGGTACCAAAGACGATAAGATATGGTATGATACTAGAATCTGTGGCTAGTGTTATAGAGTCTTGTAGTTGCCGGCCTTTGGGATTTATTAATGGAAATCCTCAATTGGTATGTTTAATATTGTAGTCACCAGCCAACCAGTCAAAAATCTTTCACCAAGGGTGTGAAAAAATTTTGGAAACATATTTTCAAATATTGAAAAATGAGAGGGGCAATAAACAGCTGCTACCGTAAAATAATGATCCCTTGCATCCGAAACGAAGTTGCGTGTAAACGCTTGCGTCAGTATGGCTCCAGAAAATGGTGTTTTATACGCTTAATTAGAATGCTTATACCGCCATGAGTTTTTTCATCTGGGATATTTGTTGTAAAACCTGTTTAGCCCGCTATGGAAAAGTTGTTTTTATTTGTGGGCTGAGTCTCAGAGGTAAGCATCACATTAACATTTGCATCCTCTAGTTATCTAATGTCTTCTAGTTTGTGCTGAAAAACGGCATCTGCGTCTAAGAATTTTTAAATGACTCACTATGGGAAATTTAACTTTTTCAAGATTTTAATTTGGAGTTTCAACATCTTTTGGAATGCAATTTACATCATCAAGCAAGTATTGGAGGTTATATTTGGAATGTACCTCATTTTTTCGTGAGCTCTAAAACTTCGGAGCCAAATCCATTTTGAATAATGGCTGTGATATTTTATTTTTGTTTAACATATTGATGACCACTCTAAGCTCGAAGACTTTTTCTTCCACAGCCTTTGTTATATATTCACTGTTAACTACCACTGTCAGGTCTTTGCTACTTTTAACCTGATAAGTGCAGTAATTGCGCTTAGACTCATTTAGAAACGATGTTATGGTTCAGTGATTTGATTCCAAGTGCAGATTTTCACTATGTGCTGCTACTGCAGTTTTTGCTCTGCTAGCTTGTTCTGTCATTTATGCTATTGTCTGCTGGCTTTACCCTTTCTGAGAGAAAACGAATAAGTTTGCTACAGTACTTCTTTAGGCCGGCTCTGGTGTCGGGCACTGCACACTCCAGGACTCTGGTGGCTTTTGTCCGCTTAGGTGTAGCAGAGCAGGATATAGCTCGTTGCTCGTTTGGAGTTAGTTCCTGTTATACTTTTTGTGTGGAAAGCATTTCAAAGTAACTATTTCACCGAATTTAGGTTCTACGTTCACTTGCAGATGCGTGATTCATTCTATACGGGTGAAGTGTACTCAATAAAAGCAGTTAATTTTTTAAATGAACTGTTAAGTTGCTGTTTTTTGTGAAGAGCGCTTGCTAAAATAGCAATTGCCCTCCATACAAATACACTCTTTGTGAAAAAGTATCTAATTAAGATGACAACCGAAATCACAGCTCGCAAATAACAGACAACACATATTTTCAATGAAAAACCGAAAAAAAATGAAGCCAATTGGGTCCTCTCAACGCCGAACACTTATTTTTACTTTGCTTGTGTACTCGGTCATCGGCTTCCATTTGAGCAAAGAGAATGTCGGTCTAACAATAACAATTGAAAAATGACACTTTTGTCGAGCTCTAAAAAATAATTGTTTCTGAAAGACCAAAATGAAATAAATGGAAAGCAAAACAAACTTTCTGTTGTTGTGGTGTGATGTGAGTTGAGAGATCAGTTTTTCTTATTCATAATTATTCACACAATTTTGTATTGGATAATATCGAAATACACAACAGAGGGAGGGTGAGAGAGAAGCGCACTTTTGAATTTATTTTTTCATCAAAATGTCTGAGAATAAGGTAACGGAAAAAAATCGAAAAAGAATAATTTGGTTGAGCGACATCACAAAAATCAAGAACCAAAGTTCAAAGTGTATTTTTTTAAGCGAGATATCGAAGAAATGTATTTATAATTTTCATCTGTTTTTCACGAGTACTATAAGAATCTGATTCGAGATTTTGGCGCCCCGGAAACCGTAGAATCAACCTTTTTAGGGTTCCGGACCATAAGGATGCTAACAGAATCGTACTACTAAAGTTACGCTGTCCAACCGTTCGTCCGACTCCCGCTGTTCCTCATGAGCCGTAATAGATAGAAAGTTGAAATTTTCACAGAATGTGCATATACGCAACAAATAATAAAATTAATTAAAATAAATAAAGTTAAAAATTAAATGGGGTCTCCATACAACAAATGTGTTTTTAGTATGGGACCCTAAAAGTGTGCAATACTTTATTATTTTGCAAATTTTATCACTTGCGCCATCTGTATTTGATTTGATCATTTATTCCATATATTAAAACAAAGGGTTGCTGTGTTCCTTAATAGTCATGTCTTTCATATTCAAATGGAGCAAAAAAAAAAAAAAATACGATATCTACAGAACCCTCCCTGTGCGGGTCCGACTAGCACTTGGCCGATTTTTTCATTTGTGCAAACATTTGATCTGTACATGGCGAAATCGTCACATCTGTTGCGAACAAATGTGTTTGTTAGGATAATAAAATAAAATGAAAATAGATTAAACATTTAAAAAGCAACCAAAAATGCAAAAATTAACGAACGGAATGTAATTAGTGGATTGGCAACCCACCAAATTACAACAACAACGATTTGCGAGGTCAATTATGCTCAACTCACTCTAATGGTCTGTAGTAGCAGTAAATTCTTTCATAAATTATTAGCTGTCCCAGCAAGCGTTGCTACAGCCTCGCTTTAAAAAACAACAACAACGTGAGCGAACTGTGCAGTCTATCAAAGACAATGAATTGCATATACCAAACAGTTCACTAAAAAAAAAAAATTTACATCGTCTTCGTTATATTTGTTTTATTTAATAATTTCATTATTAATTATTTTTTTCTAAAATTTCTCTTTGCAATCACCGTATTTATTTCGAGTAAGCGATAGTTTTATAGTCATAGGACACATAGTTTTGTCTTGTAAAACCTGGAATTTCCTCACATGGCCCTTATAATTAGATACTAATATACGATATATGTATGTATGTGTATATTGTATTAAAATCAGTGCTAAAATCAATCTTTACATTTTTATAACCTTTTATCTCACCAGTAAAGTTATCATATATAGTATATATGTATAAGTACATTATTGTGTTGATGTTATGCAACTTCGAAATATTTTTAAAATGCACAGAGTGCAAAAAAGCTCAGACGATTATATTTTATTAATTATTCTTAATATTGGAACATTTTAACGGTTCCTTGAAAGAGGTACTTCACAAACAAACACATTTGTTTATTATTTTTAGTTCTATTACAAATAGATTTTATTTCAATTGTTAATCCATTCACTACAAAAGTAATATATATATTTTTTTTAAATTCGTAATTTTTTTGTCTATATGTATTTCTGTTATGCGTCCGATCTCTCTCTCTCACTTCAGTCTTCATTTCATTCAATGTGAAATTCGTTTCATTTCGTTTAGAACTTATATTCATTTAAAGTGTGAATAGCAAAAAAGGAATTCATTTCCGTTCGCTTAGATGTGTGCGAAATACAATTGAATTCCAATATTTGAGTGCAAGTGATGTGAGTTCATACTGAATTAGCCAATGTGACTTCATTCAAGCAGGTCTCTAGTGCACACTCAGAAGCTGGCTGCTAATTTTTCAGCACGCTTATCAGCTCAGCTCTGTTTATTCAAACATACATTACTAATTTTTTTAGCTGATGACGAGCTGTGAAGTGACGTATCCAACAACAAAAAAGAAAAAGGATTGTATAATAACTAACAGGATTTGGAGTAGAATTTTAGTACATTTTAAGTTAACTATTACTTATATATAACTAGAATATCCGGCACCCATTTTGACGTGAATAACTGAAACGCACTTTTGAGGTCACAAATGCAAATGTGTAATAATGATTGCCTAAAAAAAACAAAGGCAACTTATATCATGCGTTCGCTACTAAAATTTCTAATTCCTTGGTAGCTTAGTGTGTTAAGCACCGGTCTCGCAAACATGGCAATGTAGGTTCAACGCATGACTGTGGTTTGGTTTTTTCCACAATTTTAAAATTTTTTATTTTTAATAAATGTTCCATTATCTATATATATAAAAATGAACCAAAAAAATAGTATGACGGTGCTAAACTCGAGAACGGCTGGACCAATTTTGATGATTGTTTTTGTTGTGTTTTCTTATGAATAAAGTTGCATACTATTTTTTTCTTTTTCAATTTTCATCTTTTTTTTTAGTATTAAGTTCTTTGAAAACCACTGCAAGACCAAGCACAAAACGTTTTTTACATTTATTTGTTGCTATGCTATGGTTGTTGTTATTGTTGTATTTTTACTCTCTGAGTACGCACAAAACTCTTCGTTCTCTTCTTTTTATGTATGATATTCAAAGTCATTGGGCAAGAGAGATACTGTGTGTTTCGTTGTTAATGCTTTGCTGCTTTTTGAATTTTTATTTATTATTAACTGCGTACGAGAAGAGTATTGCTAAAGACACTTTGAAATTTTTTTATTGTGTTTGCAAAACCAAACACAAAGACATCCGTTCGCTTTTGTGTCGTTAATGCTTTGATGCTTTCTGAATTTTCTGTTGTTGTGGTTGGCATTGTTTTTACTTACATGAGGATGCAATCCAATAATCTGATGATAAAAAAATTAAGGGTATGCATATTTGTGTTGTAGCTACTTCATAATATCTATCCAAAATCTAATTACACCACTCGATAGCTAAATTATTACCATAAGTGAGGACTGTGACCCATAGTGGGTGTCGGAGGTGGAAGCTATACAAATTTTAGAATTTTAAGTTAAGAGGTAGAAATGCAACTTATGTATGTATTGGAGTAACTGTTACACTGGGAAGCAAAATTTCTTCAAATATTTGATCCTCTTTGTAGCCAACATCTCTATAACGAATTTTCATATAAAGTAATAACTCCCCCTTTTACGAATTTATTCAAATGCAACGTATGTGCATATGTATTACGTTGATGCATCCGAACAAAATTCGTCAACTGTTTGCAATAATATTGACGACGTGTTATCCAACACAACCATCGGTATTGCGGGAAAAATACAAAATTAACATGACTGAAGATACTGCACCAAATTAGACACACAGACCAAGATCAAAACATTTATTACATAACTGGTATAACTCCCCCGATCGACCGGCCGCAGTTACCAGCAAAAAAAGTAATGTGCCTCACCTATATAAGTACACTATTGAAAAAGCAAATGCGCACTTCTCTTCTCTTGAATCATATCTCTCTTGGAGAGTGTGAATTTCATTTGTGTATGTGCCATACACGACGCCGATCTGACATATTAATTTGTGTGCATGACTCTAAATACGTTATTTGCCCCAATTATTTAGAAATTGAAATATCCTTTCAAAACTTAAATTGCTAATTATTTGAAAACTTACTCTTACCATTTTGTTGAGCAGTTTCACTTCAATAGTGTGCTTATATAGGTGAGGCAGAATATTACCTTTTTTTGGACTTGCATCTCGCTAAAGAACTTTTATTTCAAAAACCGAACAAACGTGCACGAACAAATTGAGAGCGAAAAAGGAAACGTATATTTGAGAGCGAACTCATGACCTCTCTTAGCATAAACTTTAGACTGAGAATCAATGCAGTGGAAACCTGTTGAATGGAACACTGCCTAAGTTTTTTGCATAAATGCAAAATTAATAGTTGTTGCTCTCTTTCTTCTATACGATTGTTGGATTTTACAGTTACATAGTGAATATTTTAAATTGTTACATATAAATCAAAATACCATGACGCTCGGTAATAGTTGTTGCTCTCTTTCCTCTACACGATTGCTGATTTTTACAGTTATATAGTGGAAGTGAATGTTTTGAATAGTAACATATAAATCAAAATACCATTTGGAAAATTTGCTTAACTTTCTATTCAAATAAAGTTTCAAATGCCACGAAGACAATCAAATATTGGAAGATCTATCAGGAATGCGCGGCAACTGTCAAACAGTAGAGATACCTCTGAAGATCGAACTGCATGCCTAAACACTAATCGGATCAGAACCTGAACTTCAAGAGCTGCTAATCAACAACTAACTGTAATCGATCTCAAGAAAGCGGCGCTTAATCATGACAAAGACTCCGATTACAATATGCATCATGATGTTATCATTAGTCCAATGACTATAATTGTCGCGCTTTGAAGTTTCCGAAAAAAGAAACGATTGGCATATGTTGCTCTAATGGCAAAGTCAATTTGCTACCACTGGCTGAGGATCCACAACCACTTTTAAATTACTTAGCTGGAGACACTCTGGAGTCCAAACACTTTTTAGAGCATATTCGGAAAGACGGCTCATGCTTTCAAATAACATCATTTGGAGTGACGAGTATTGTAAGAAATGGTAATTTCATGTCCTCATTCAAAGTACAAGGACAAGTTTATCATCAGATTGGTTCATTTCTTCCATTACCCGAACAAGATCCACAGTTTTTGCAAATTTATTTTGTGGACAATATGGAGAAAGATATTGATCGACAATGCACACTTTAGCAATAAATTGGGAAATTACTGCTAATTTTCGAAAATTATTGCATACATGCAATGTACGAATTGCAGCTGTAATTGTGGGAACAGAGATTGCCAAGCGAGATATTGTTATCAGCAAACGAGATCAAACTAAGCAATATGTTCTTGAAACACATCGATTATACGGTGCTCTTCAATATCCAATACTCTTTCCGCGGATATCAGTTTGAATTGTTTCAAATTCATCCCTTCATCGGTGCTGCGACCACGAAAAAAATTAGTTATATGGTATCATGATTCGGTCCCAACAATTTAACCACATCCTGAAGAGTCGCCAACCTTTCCAACAGTTCGTTGTTGACATGTACGCTCGAAAGCGAACAACTCAATTACATTCGTTACAAACAAGCAAAGCTTCAAGCCGAAGAGTATATGCATTTATTTATTATGTTGTTGACATTTTAAAAATGGTAATACTACTGTCTTCGTATACTGGAAGTCTAAAGCACATGCAAGAGTATGCTCTAGATGCACTGCCATATGTTCACAAATACAGATCTTTTCATCACTGGGATGAAATCAAAAAATTACTTCTGCCTGGCCAACATCCATCCCATCGGCATGATCTCATAGCTAGAATTTTAAAAAAAAAAATTGATGTCTCATGGATCTTATTACTAAGAACCATTTATACGGAGAAACTTGCTATTGGATTTATTCCATTAAATGGCAGAAAAGAGGTCTACCACATGCTCATATCTTAATTCGGTTGATTGGAAAAATTGTTCCAACTCAAATTGACGATATCATTAGTGCTGACCTACCCGACCCAGAAAAGGATCAGAATTATTTGCAATTGCCAAAAAAATATAATTCACGAACGATATGGACTACACAACATGCATTCGCCATGCATGAAAGTCGGAAAATTCACAAAAAAGTATACTCGAGAACTGCTGAAAGAAACACAAACTGATGGCGATGCTTATCTGCTGTATAGACGGCGACAACTAGCTGATGGAGGACATACAACAACTATCAAAATCAGAAAATTCGATGTCGTCATTGATTGTACCCAACTCTCCTATTCTATCGAAATCATTCAATGTGGAGTATTGCAATTCAGTGAAATCGATCAATCACATTTGTAAATACGTGAATAAAGGCACTGTTTTTGGACTTGAAAATCCCAATGCACCTGTCAATAAAGTCGAACAGTTTTAAATGGGACTTTATATTAGCAGTAATGAAGCTATATGGCGCATTGTGGGTTTCGACACTTTTTTTGAACACTTTTTCCAATTGTGTGCAACTGATGAATTCTCAAAAAAGTTGCTGTATTACACTTGGAATATTCCAAGACGAAAAAAATATCCAGAAGGAAACGAGGCGCAAGACATTCATCTATGACTGGCATATTTTCTACCCATACATTAGGACATTTTACGAATGCTGCTTCACATGATCAATGGTCCAACATGTATGTCTACTAAAAACAAAACTCTCAAACAGCGATGTTGTTGATAGAGTCGTATTTTGAGAAAAACAATACGACGTTGATGCACTGCAAGTTTGTGTTGTGACTCAAAAAAGGCTTTTAACAACCGATAAACAACTTGCGTATGACTTCATCATAGAGCATATAGAAGCCGAAAATGGTGGACTACATTTCCTTGATGCTCCAGGAGGGACAGGAAAAACATTTTTACTCAACTTGGTACTCAAAGAAATACGAATGAAGCATGAGATTGCACTGCCTATGGCAGCATCGCGATGGGGGACGCACGGCACATTCGGCTCTCAAGCTGCCATTCAATTTATATCTGGCCGATCAATCTCATTGCAACATTGAAAAATCATCTGGAATGACAACCGTTTTGAAAACATGTCGACTCATTATTTGTGATGAATGTACCATGGCTTATAGGAAAGGACTCGAGACACTTCATCGCACTCTGCAAGATTTCCGAAACGATCAATTGCTAATGGGCGGTGCTGTAATACTGCTCGCCGATGATTTCCGTCAAACTTTGTCCTTCATTGCCACATCAACACCAGCAGATGAGCTGGCCGCATGCCTGAAGAATTCGACTTTGGAGAAAGACATGAAGACAATAACACTGCTAACCAATATGAGTACATTTGCTTAGAAATGATTCTGCACATACATTTGCTGATCAGCTTTTGGATGTGGGTGATAGCAAACTTCCTGATCCTGTTGCTGTTGAGATATCATTCCAACCGAACTTCTGTACAGAAGACGATCAAGCTGTTAATTATACAGTCGAATTTCTCAATTCATTAGAGCCATCTGGAATATCACCGGGCAAACTGACGATGAAAATTGGTTCAAAATCTGATGCCGAATGTGTTTGAAGCAACGATAATTAAAGGCAAATATAAATGAGAAGACGTCCTGATTCCGCCCATTCCAATGATTCCCACTGATCTGCCCTCCGCATTCAAACGATAAATGTTTCCTGTGCTTCTTGCTTTCGCGATGACAATCAACAAAGCACAAGGACAGTCGCTGTTCGCATGGTCAACTATATGTTGCTTGCTGTAGAGTAGGAACTCCAAAAACTCTATAGATTTATACACCAAATCAGAAAACCAAAAATGTAGTTTATCCACTCGCATTAAGCTAGATGTTAGTATTAACATTCATTATTTAAAGTTGCTTACGTTATAATAGAATATTAAAAAATATTGTTCATTTACATAATTATTAATTTAAAATAATTTTCGTCAATCTATATAAAATATCATATTAATGCTTCATTCTTATATATTTTACAACAAAGCATTTTAGAAGAAACACCAAATCAACGCATAGGGGCCGCAGCAACGCGTGCCGGGCTATGCTAGTCAATAATATAAAATAATTATCCAATTTTTGCTTAGTTGAATTTCTATTATTTTATTTAATTACATTCCATGTTCTTATTAGACAAACTTTTTTTTTTTTGCTATCATCTTGAAATTTGGACACAATAGGTTTCTAATCTATTTCCATTAACCAAGTAAATTTCAAGATCCTAAGACTAGAGGATCTTATAGCTCCCATACAAAAAACTTTTTTAGGGGCTGCGTGAAGAGTTTACTCTTTTTTATGGTTTTTATTATATACTAGCTGTCCCGGGACGCGTTGTTACGTCCTTGCAATACTCTTGTGCGTACTCAGTTAAATTTGTGGAATAAATGCAATAATATCAGCAACACACAAAATTCAAGAAGCAGCACTGTATGAAAACGTACAAACGTTTTTAAAAAAACTTTATTTAAATTTTTTATAAATCCAAAAAGTAAAGGAAGTATGGCAATCTGGTAAAAGAAATTTTAGAATCGGATATGTGTTTTCGAAGATATCAGGACTCATATAAACAAATATTACGTCTTTATTATATTAGTATAGTTTATATATAATGTCTAAATGTTAAACGCAATGAGGTTAATATACTGAGCCGAAGGCAATAGCAGCCAGTTATCGACCCTTATGTTTAGTTAAGTTTTTATAATTTGGCTTATAATAACAAAAAAAAAAAAAAGGTTAAGTTAAGTAAGCAAGTAGCTCCAAATTTTGATTCAAAAAATTTAAAAATTTTATTTTCATAATAAACGTGCGCAAAATAATACAAAAACGGCCTTGCGTATATGTATTAGTACGTTCTACATATTTAAGGTAAACAAACATAAACACATAAAGAATTTAAAAAAAAATCATTTGAACAAATTTCTTCATCAATTAACGTATTTCGAATTTTTTTGGAGAAAAGGAGCGACTAATGTTAAATTACTGATATCTTTAAAGAAAAGTGGAAAAAATATCATAATTTCTGTATAATGAAATTTCTATATAATAAAGGTATTTTCTGCTCCCTGGTTCAGCGAAGTTCGACAGTATAAAGCAAAGTCGAAATTCAAGATTGTTTGGATACGAAGAACTTTTAAATCATGCATCGAACGTTTTCCCGTGAACCTTAAAATGATATTACAGTTATGTAATCTTAATGAATAGCAACTTAATGTTATTTGTTACCAACGATAGCACTAGTAGCAGCAAGAATAACAAAACGAATACAGAGAAAGCATTTTATTTTGTTTTTTGGCTCCGCAGTCAACAGAAGCAAAGGCTTTCGAAAAAAAATATGATGCTATTGCTGCAGTCATTGCTTATGTCTGTCTCGCTGTCATGCATAACGTTGTTGATTTCAACACAGCAATCAACGCAGCATTGTTGTTGTTGTTGTCTATTCCACAAACTATTGCAACAGCCAACACAAAGCAGCTTCTGCATATTCCTTTTTTTTTTTTGTATTCATTCTCTGCGCATACCATAAAATTCAAAAACATGCGCAGACTTGTTGTTGCACAACAGCTGGTTCTTTGCATGCTAGTATTGTCAACAAACGCACAACATAAACTTTACTTATGTATTTTTTCAGATTTGAATACAAAAAGGCGAATTTTTCAACTTTTTCAGTCGATTTTCCAAACATTTTCTTTCATATTCTTCAAATGGGCCTATAACAAACACAACAAGCCATTCTCAAGCAATACGTTTAAAAGAAAAACATTTTTTTTTTTAAATTTTGGATACTTTTTTGAACGCCCTCCCTCCAATTCATTTTACAGCATATTCTATATTTTCAGAACATATAAATTACTTGGCACTACGGCTTTTGTGTCACAAGATAATTGAAATGAAAGACGATAATTTTTGAATCACTGAAACTACATCATTTCCTGACATGTATTCCCTTTTTAAAAACGTTTTTTTTTTTGTATGTACTTACATCATGCTCTTATATAGTATACAACTAGTTCTAAGTGTGGCATAGTAATAGTAAGTGTATAACGAGCATAAAAGTTATGTGTATCGCTGTTAGAGCCTTGCACGAGTCAACAGTAAGTAGTGCTAACAGTTGGCCTCACACTGCGTACACTACGACACTGAGTCAAGTGCTTTCTTAAATCGTATCAAACCGAGTCATGCTCGTTTTTTCAACGAGACAGTCCGTGACTCAAATTTTTGTCGTACTGTGAGTCGTGCTGTATGATATCACTCGGGGAAACAATAACATGAAGAGGCACTGTCGCCTGGTGCCGTCTGCCATGTTACTGCATGACGCTTCATAAAAGTATAGTACCCTCTGTGTCTTCTGCTATAACTCAGCTGACAGTATTTTTTCCCATTGGACGCAACTGTTTTTTTTTTTTTCAATTTGATTTCGATAAGCGCGAATTACAATTTTCTGGTTATAAGCCATTTAAATTGTCAAATATTGTTAAGAGGAAATCATACATATAAAAACGTTAGTTTTTATGACAAGGGACGATTACTTCTTGCTTAAGCAAGCTCTATCTTCAGACTACATTTTGCATTATCATGTTATTTCTCTAGACTGACTTTATTTCTTAATACTTTTTGAATAACGGACAAAAGATAAAAATAAACATTGGGATTACGGATACGTAGCAAATAAACTTTCCTTACTTTTTTTTATGCTAATATTATATTTGCTAAAATATCACTTAAAAAAAATTTTATTTATTTATGGGATGTACATTTTCCAGATTTATTTTCCTAAAGTTTTGGTCTTCCTTGTGCCTTAGGGATTTATAATTTTTTATATACCCAGTATCTCGACTTTCGTTATACAAGGTGTGTGTTAAAAGTTTCCGAACTTTTCTGGCAGGGCATTTTCTGGTGCCGCCATCTTTGTGTGAGT
>JBANCV010000089.1:40096-91054 GCA_037040105.1 Amiota albilabris | reverse complement strand
CAACAGGTTTTTCGCAAACCCCATCAAACCCTAATGCCTTTCTGGGAAAAGGTTTGCTTGACTTATTTTGCGTAGGGCGGTTGGTATTTATTGTGGTTTTTTTTTTTTTTTTTTTTTTTTTGCCAAGTAAAACACCTGCGAGACCATGAATTGATAAAAAAAAATAAATTATATGAAAATCAGTTTGTGATATTGTGTTGTTTTTTGGCCATGAATCAAACGGGAATCAATATATTGTACGTTTACGAGGGTCGGGTAAAAAACTTTAGGCTTAAACCAGAAATAAGATACTTGTTTTGGTAAAAGAAATAAGATGATGATGAAATTAAAACGGAACTCAATGGGGACTCTGCACCATCGTTAACAACCATAATATGTTGGATAACTGAATTCTCAGGTCGTTCAAATGAGGTTACCATCATATGTTAGATATGGATAAATGGAAATTTAAAATTGTTCAAAAATTAACAATTCCTCACCTTATCACTCTGCACTGCGAAATAATTTGTGTATAAATAAGCTAGCTATCAGCAAGATAGATTCCCGATTTGCGCTATCGATTTAAAATTATTTTTTGAATCCAAATGAATTTCAATATCTTGGATAATACATATATTGATAATCATATACTTAGTAAAACAACCGCAACCAAGATAAAGTTAAAATAATGGACTCCAGAGTGAAGAGGCTGTGAATTATTATGGAAAAGTGATTTTCATAGTTTTTCGGATGCATATGGTATACAATATTAAATATTTTAGTTTAAAAATTTAATTAATTAACAACTACTACTGTCCACAACCATATCAACAGTTTTATAAAAGAAAGAAGTACTCATTCAGTGAAGAAGAAAATGCTTTTTCAGCATGACACATTCATGGTTGCAGTTTGACAGTCATCCAACATTTGGCCTAATTTACTGGTCAAATTTAAGCCCCGTAACAATTTATAATCCAATTCAAACCTAAATATATGATTGAGAAAAACGGAATTGGTATCAACGGGCAGCATAGACGACCTTATCAAATCTTTTTATTTAAAAAATAAACTGATGTATACAATAGTACATTACTCAGAATTAGCTTTTACTTGACAAGTCCGAAAATATTTAATATCACCCGTGATCGTGTCTAAAGCATTCAGTATTTGTATAAATAAGACAGTTTTTATCAAAAAAGATGTTTTAGCAAGTATAGGAAGCAATAAATTAGAACTAAAGTAATACAATAAACTTATTTTTATTCCTACTGAGAAATTAGTTAGTTCAATGAAATTAATTAAGACTATGGAGCATTTTATCAAATTCTTGAGGGCAAGGGCGATTTCAAACAGAAATCTGAGGACGAAGGGCTGGCTGTTGGGTAATTATAAATGCGTACTTTTTTGGATGCACAGGGACAACAACTAGACATTGGAAAATCTTTGATTTTTATTATAATTCATTACTTCCAAAGCTTATTTATGCTAATATTATATAAGTATATAGACTAGTAGACGCGGCGAACTTCGCACCGCCTTCCCTTCGTTAAAACTCCTGTTGATACACGACATTTTTGGTGTTATTGTCAGAATTAAACTCGTATGACAAATCGGTTGGGATCATTGGCATTCTCGGAATGAAAACTTCCTCGCCTTTGAATTTTCCCCTGAGTATCGTTGCGTTAATCAGATTGTCCATGAGTTTTCTCATTATATAACTCGTTCCATTGCATAGTTTTGGTTGGTTGAGATTTCTAAGCATGATGATGACCAAGCTAACCTTCAGTTGCAAATTTCGCGGTGGGAAGCCACTCAGATCCAATGAGATCAGACAAATTAATATGAAATGTCAAAATCATTTTTATTAAAAAGGCGACTTGATTGATTTTGAAATTTATATGGAAAACTTTATCCACCAATGTCTAGGCAACAGCGTGGACTTTTCTGCTATTCGGGGCGGAAAGAAATCTACCAAATCAAAACACATACGCCTTTCTTTTATATATATAGATACATATAGATAGATTTATCTTTAATATGTAATTAATATTCTTCGAAATAACTTTATAAATCCTATCAATAACAGAATCATCAGAGTCTTTAAATAATTCAATGATATTTCACTCCAGTGTTCTGTGATGGCATTTGTTAATCCTGAAATTTTCTCCCAGTCTCGTATACTTTTCTTTTCAGCCATCCCCATACATTCTCAATTGTATTGAGATCTTGAGAATTAAGGGGTCACTCCATTAAAGTGGCGTTTTGCTTCTAAAACCAGCTTTTTACCACTCGAACTTTATGGATTGGGACATTATTTTGGTGAAAACTCCACGGTAATGATTCTATATATTATATTTTATATCACGAAACGCTTTCTCCAAAAAGCCTTTGTAATAAGTTGTGTTAATGTGGTGTCTCAAATTACAGTTGGCATGTTTATCTAAATAAAACGTTTTTATCCGAAAAACCTCGGTGTGCAACTCCTCCTTCCAAGTCATGTGTCCGAGCAAATACTGGACGAGAATCTTTACGTTGCTTGTGTTTTTTTTTTTTTAATTTTACTCTTTTTAGTTGTTTAACTTTAGAGTTATAACTCTCCGTAAAATGCCAACACTTGCATTTTAAATTAAATTTGGATCGAATTTCGGCAGCAGAACAATGTGAATTTGAAGCTTCTCGAACTATTATTCGCTCGGCAGTACCTTAAAATACTTTTTGGTCCGCTTTTTTATATTGTTTCCATATCTTAAAGTAGTTTTAAGAAAATTGCCTTCTTGCTTTTTCTATTTTTTTCCGCAATTTCTCTGCAAGTAAGATTACACTGCTTATAAGCAATTATTTTGCCTTTTTCTTCTGAGGTAAGAGCTTTACCGCGGCCCATATTATTTTTCATATATTTAAAAATGATATTTTAATATTAGATATTTGTCGCTATGGAAAAAAGTACGAATTTTTTAAAGAGCTTGTAAGAAAAAACAAAATTGGACAAAAACACTTTGATGTAACCATATTTTTTTTTTTTTTTTTTTTTTTTTTGGTTTTACATAATCTATATGAATAAAAATGTAAATGTTCGTATATTCATGACTTCAGAACTTGAAAACTACTTTACCGATTGCTGTGATATTTTGACATAACGTTGCAATCGATTTGGGACGTGTTCTTAGATTCTTATTATTTATATATGTATGTTCTTACTATTATTAACATAATTTTTATAAATTTTAATGCTGCATACGACTAAAAATTGTACGCCATCTGTTGTTCATCGCATTATGTGTGTGTGTAAAACTTAAAAAATATAAAAATGTATTTATGACAACACATTAATTTCGTGAGCGAGTTGTCCACTCTATATCTTTAATAGTATTTGACCAGCCTAAGCCACAGCAACGCGTGGGTGGTACAGCTAGTGCACAATAAACCACTGAATTATAAAAAAATATATCTTTTGATACGTTTTTTTTTTAATTAAATGGTTGTATATTCAATTTAAATTTCTTGTCCCTATTCAAGTGTATGTATATGTTGTAGAAATTTAAGGTTTAATTTTATGTTTTCAATCATAGTAACTTTTCATTTTTCATTTCATTTTCATTTAAAAACTAAATTTTTATTGGAAAGACCACGTCCCATTTAAAATTTCAAACTAAATTCCAATTCGATAGACCGAACGCATATGCAAACCTAAGACATGGAAAAACTTGCTGCAAAAAACGTAAACTTGTTGAAAAGTGAAATTGTCTCATATCATAAATTACAAAACTGGTATAATGAGGTGCTCGATGCGGAAATAGAACATATTAACGATATAGGCAATGGCGCTGCATATTGTCAGGTTTTGCATCGCTTGTTTCCAAAATCGATAAACTTGAGAAAAGTCAACTTTGAAGCAACTGTGGAGCGGGAATGTGAACACAATTATAGATTACTGAAAACAGCATTTCATTATTTGAAAATAAAGAAGGATTTTTCGGGCAGACAGTTAATGAAAGGCGGCATCAATGCCATAGAATTTGGATCTTGGCTATTCAAATTCTATAAATGCAATGTCAATCCAAATAACACTTATGCTGCGGAATTAGAACGAAATTACAAATCTATTATAACACCATCTCCATGTCAAAAATGCGCGCACAAGAAAACGGCAAAACTGCTCGAAACATGCTTTAAAACTGAGCAAAACTGAACATAATCTGATTAACTTAACCAATAAATGGGACACTTTGGAAAGTTCTAACACGGATATGACATTCATTACGATCAACTACAAATTTGGCTAACATTTATCAATTGGATAACACTTTAAACAAAATTTCGCTGTAAACTTTAAAATTCTTATTTAGATTGCATTATAATAAACAAATCTATAACTTTTTCAATTTCAAAAATCTGTAAACGTATCACAAATCTCTTTTTCCCAATAGGAGCGACATCTAATATGCTATACTATTTATTGTAGGTGGTTAAGATCACAAGAAGATCGATCGAAGCAGAAAAGTTTTTTTTTCGAATTGATCACATGTGTAAACAAATCTTTCAAGTTATTAAAATTTCACACTTTAAAGATACCATATAAACTACATCTGAGAAATGTGTGCGATCGAACGTATCGAATATAGGTACAATATGTACTATATTCTATATCCCCACAAAAGTAATGTAAAACTGATTTTAAGAGGCATAAATCAAATAAAACTTTACGAATTTTATAACCTTTCATGTATTCTCTATTAGCGATCACATTTTATTTGCATACCACACATATTACTACTTCTTATAACCTTTCTACAGTGAGTAACTTCTGGTTTGGCGTCCACAGACGCATTCTTCGAATTTTTACAGTTCTGTTCAAGCCCACTAAGCTTAAAATTCTAGACGAAGTATGTTGAAATATATCACTTATCATTAATGATGCTAGATATTCCCTATAACTTGCTGTTCGAAGCTGTCGTCCTCATAAAATACTTAGTTAAGTGTTGGCGTCTGGTAGAGCATCGGTTTGCTGTGCATTCGTGGCCAGCTCAAACTGAAAGTAATTTTTTTCACAATTAACATATGTACATATATAGCTTTTTTCATTTTCCCGTTTCTTATCGTAATTATTCTATTTAAAAAGTACAAGGAAAAAGCTCTTGTTCAGCTTGAACTGAATTTCAAGAATCGTCTTGAAACAAACACTTGCATTTCCAGATCAGAAATGAGTAAAAACAGCCAACCCAAGAACTGTTTGGAATGCAAGTACAGAAGCCCACACACCAAACACACACAAGACCTAATAAGTTTAAGTCGTATATGATATAAGCAGATATATGTATATCCAAGGGGTTGGTAATTGACGTTAATCAATCCTTGTGCTCGGCTCCGTAATATTAAATTTTCATGACAGGTGTACATATTAAACAAATCGGCTTCATTACTTATTTTAAACTAAACAAAATAAGTAAGTACCTTCTTACAAAAAATCATCCTACATCGCCCGATTCCATAATAGAAATTAGACGCGCAACATCGCTACGTTGCTTATCGTCGCATGTGTTCGTGGACGGGGGTGCTGAGCGAATTTTCAACAAAAGCTACTTTGACTTATTGGCACAGATATATGCATGTATATTATAACACTCACTTACTTCAAATTTCCAACGTAATTTGTAATTTATCATTGTTAATATTATTATGATATATATATGAACAACAAGCTTTGGAAGTCGCATTAGTTAAAAAATACGAAAAAGACACAAAAAGGATTCGAAAGAGAAAGCTTACCGCATATGAATCTGGCGAAGATATATATTACTTTTTCATTTTCTGGCCGAGATCTCGCGATTATAGACAGACTTGTCGCAGACCTTCAAAAGAGGCAAGAGGCATACAAAGGTTTTAAAGCAATCTAATTAATTTGAATGTTGCGCAAGTCCGAAATAAAGCGAGTTCGCCTAGATCGATATATTCTGGCGATTTAGTGCAATACTTTGTGGAAAAATAGCCATTGATCGAGTCGGAGAAGAGCCACGAACAACAAAATCATGTTATTGGATAAATAATTGCTTTAGCTCTTACCAACTTTAAATATTTAGTTCTATTCATTGCATCAGTGTTTTTATATGTTAAGTACTTTTTATATAATAAATTGTTTACAATATTTGCAGTTAACTAGATACACATCTGTTTCTTGAACGAATTTTCCATAT
Organism: Amiota albilabris; assembly: GCA_037040105.1. Lineage (NCBI taxonomy): Eukaryota > Metazoa > Arthropoda > Insecta > Diptera > Drosophilidae > Amiota > Amiota albilabris. The sequence goes on along the minus strand of JBANCV010000089.1, from coordinate 84,884 downwards.
TCTACTCCTTTCGCTTTCTGCAACCTCATCACATTTCTCATTCACGTCCACCTGATAAGGGTATACAAGTTATAGTCTACTTCATTATAGGTGAAACACCCGAACAACACATCGAACGACTTTATACCAATCGATCACGTTTCACTTTTTCAAGAGAAAGAAGCGATTTAATGTTGCCGGCATAAAATAATGGCAACAACAATGACTACAATAATCACGCACTAACATCCCATCAGGGGCGTAACAAAGCTCGCCGGGCAATGCTAATACAATACGTACATATATATTTGTGTTTTTGTATTACTTATAAATCGGATTTAATTTATTGGCATAAATAGTTCTGAAATTTTGACTTACCTGGAATGTTTCCTTTTCGCATTCTCACCAGACGAATCACTTGTGGCAAATTGTGTCAATCTGTAATTAATAATTTAAAATTAAATTAAATTCATTTAAAAAATTAACTATACATTAAGTGTAGATAATACACAATACTATATACGAAACTCCCCCTTTTATACAATATTGTATATGTTCATCAAGTATGAATTTCTTTTAGTATTGTTTTATTTTGATTTTGGTTTTTACAACGCCCACTTTGCTTTACATTGCCTCCTGCATTTCATGCATAATTATACAAATAAGTATAACGGTAACAGCACAAAGAAAAAAACAGTAAACTACATATTTTACATAAATCAAGAGAAAGAACCTTCACTTTGGTTTCAACGAAACTTTTATACCTTTCACACAAATATTATTGTAGATGATGGAAATAAACTCCCTCAAATGATAAGTATATCATATGTACATACTGGACACATAACTTTAAATTTGGCCATGGCTTAATAAAATTTACCTTGAGTTGGTCCTGATTCAAGTGGTTCATGTTTACTTATGTTATTGGATTGCGTTAACATTTATCCCTATGGGGTACCATACGATGAGGAACTTCGACAGAAATTCATTATTTTTGTACTTATGATTTGCAATACACAGGGGCAGATCCACGACTGACTTCTGGAGGGATGGAAGTACAAGGGGCAGTGTTCACATACACAAAAATAATGTACAACAATATTGGTGGGAAATTTATTTGTTATAATAAAAATTACATGTTAGACATGTTACATGTTTATGCTTCCTACAGAAAATGTCCACATATATATTTAGTAGGTAAAGATCGCTCGGTAGTGCTTGTAGTTGCTGGAAATGTACATAATAATTGGCACAGGGTCCTAATATTTAGTAGCACCGTTGCTCTTTTGTATGCATCTACTGCAGATTTCTGTTGCCAAATCTTCAATTCTCCCTTCAAAGCTAGAAAACATAGAATGTCCCTGTGTCACTAAAGTTATGGGCCAGCAACTTTTGTAACTGTTCAATTCTTTGCCGTTTCATGTATCAAATAATCCAAAAAAGGAATATATATGCATATATTGATAATCGGTAATAATCTTCGACAGACTGAATCTAAATAACAGCTCTAATTGTTTAACAGCCTATAATTCTGTGAAATGGGATTTCTGTGCAGCGTTACAAACATCACGAGAAGATCATGATATTTAATCATACTATATATGTACATGTGTATCTGCGAAAAAGGGTCTTAAAAAAAAACAATATGAACATACTAAGTTTTTCAGTCCAATAATAATAATTTTTGTTTACCCCTCCCATCTCTCACCATCATATTCTTCACATCTAAAGAAACCAACTGACTTTCTTACCTAAATATATAGTAGTAGTATATCACATACATACTTGATAGTATCTAGATACACAAGTCGCTGCTGCTGCTGCTGTTCATATGTAAGAGTAAGAAAAGAAAGAACAAAAAGAACAATAACAAAAACAACTCTACGCTGTAAATGTTACATGCACAACAGTAGCGGACTAAGCCTATCGGTCTCACTCAGATATGTATTTTGTGAAGTTCATATTATAAACTCAAGACGGAACAAAAAAAAAACAGAAAAAAGGATATCTTCGTCTATGCCGAAGATTAATACTCTGCACGCATCCCATAGAAAACGCTTTTTGTATTAGAGCTATGTGAATCAGTAATCCTAGGATCTTGAAATTTACAACGTGAAGAGTATAAAAATGTTTCAATGATTTGTGTGTCAATTCCTCATACCAATTTGATTTAAACGCTTTGAGGTCTCTCGCTTTTTGCTTCTTTTCAAGATTTAGAAGCCCCCCGAGCTGAATTGGTCCGCTACTGATGACCAAGAAAAAACCAAAACCCAACCACCTTTCGATTTTTCTACCTTTCTTCGTCGTTTTTCTTCTCATGCTTTTTTGCTCATACTCATTATTATTCTGTCTTCTTGTTCGTTCGGCGCTGTAAATCTTTTTCAACTTTTCAACTTTTGTTTATTGTTTGTTGTACATATGTAATGTTTTTGTTATTTATTTATGGATTCGTACATACATACATATGTATGTGTTTTGCTTGAATGTTTGTCGCATCGCTTACCTTAATTTTGTATTTGCACAAATATTTTTGCCAAATTTTCGAAATAATTTTACATGTTGTTGTTGCTGTTGATAGATATTTTCAAAATATTTTTTACACTTTTGATGAATTTTTAGTGATTTTAAAGCGCGTAGCGCGACTTGCGGGTGTTTTTGATATAAATATGTAAGTAAAATGGAAGCTCACTCGCTCTTCAGGAGAATCTTAATATTTTAAATTTGTATCTTTCTTTTCTTTTGCTTCGCTTTGTTCCTTAACTAATAATGGAAGCAACGGTTAATTGTTGTTACTGTTACTATTATTGTTATTGTTATTCTTGTTTTATACGCATACAATAATGAAAATTTTGGAAGTTAAAAATTCAATTTCAGTTTCAGTTTTTAAGGAAGACCTAAAGTACATATACATACATACGTATATACTTATGAAATTAAATAAATTTTGTTTCTGTGATTTACTGTTGTTTTGTGTTTTGTGGCACGAACCGTAAATTTTTAGTCAATTTCAAACGCGCTACTTGCTTTATACCTCTATACTAAAATAAGAAGACCAAGACCAAAATGATTATGACATTTCTTTCATTTCTTGTGCTATGCGCTTCCATCCGGAGAACATTTTATTTCATTTATTTTTTGGTATTTTGTACCACACAACAAAAAACCAACATAACATGAGAGAGCATTCACAACAAAAATTGAGAAAGCTAGAGAGAGAGAGTTACATAGTAGTCTCTAAAGAGTGACTTCACAGTTGGATTGTGTGAGAGAGGTAGATTGAGAGCGCATAAGCACAACAGCAATAGCCGCAGTAGCAATAGGAGCTGTTGCAAGCAACAACCCCAAGCTACGAAATATATAGGTAAGTGTATGTATACATTTTAGAAAAAAACAAAATCAAAAACACATACAAAATAGAATAAGAGGAGAAATAATCTTAGGAGACGGCAGAGGCAGCGAACACACGTTCATTCGTTCGCCATAGAAAATAAATTTGCATAACAGCAACAACAAATAAACAATAGCAGGAGCAGCTGCTAAAAGCTTAGTGCTCTAGTGTAGTGAATGAAAACCGGTGCTCTCTCTCATGCTCTGACTTCTTTGTTTTTGCTGCAACATGCACTGCGCATGCACATATTTTTGGTTTTTTGCATAATATTGTTTTCATATTTTTTTGGTAACAGTGGCGTCTTATATTTGATGTATTTCCTTGCGAAAAACGCTCTTCCATAAGCTACGCCTCTGTTATTACACCGATTTGTTATTATTATTTATGCATATGTTACATATGCATATGTATTGTGTGAGCTTGTGCCATTGCGTAGGCGGTCAGTTATTATCTGTATATGTGAGACTTGAGCAGAACTTACAATAGCATTGAATGGATTTCTTCCTTATCGTAATTTCTTCATTTCGTAAGGTCACACTTACATAATTATGCTTATTTCTGCATTTGGCACCGCAAAATGTGAATTGGACACAAAAAATTGAAAAATTACCACATACATACATATGTACATACATATGAAAGACCTGCAGGACTGCAATCATATGCCATTTGCACGTACCTTTGAGATCTCAGCTAAGAAATTGAAAGAAATGGAACGGAACGGAACGGAAAGGAGGATTGTTTCATATAGAAATTATAATAACTATTTCAGTTTGGAGGACCCTTATTCACAATTGCCTCAGTGAGTAGGTTTAATGACGGCTACCACTTCTACTTAACCTAGGGCAGTTCATATACATAGATAAATACATATGTATGTATGCATGTACTACAGTTTTTGGTTTTGATGTTTCCCATAATCGGAAAACTGATTTTGCGGTTAAAGGACTTATCAAAACTTTACAAGCGCTATGAATATTTTATGATCTTCATCGAAATCATCTTGTCCAATACCGGAAATGAAAAGAAACCAGAAATTAGGTTATGTTTAATTGAAACCCCTAAAACAATTGAGGTGCTAGTCAAAAATAAATAAGAGTTACATTGACATAGACATAGATGCATACCTATGTATGTATGTATGTAAAAGACCTGCCACGCATAAATGATTAAAATTTGTATTCATGTATTTATTTATACCTTTTACACTCGTATGAATATGTAGTAGGTATTATTAGTTTATAGTGGTGTTGGTCACAAATACGGTAATCAATTATTGAACGCCCCCATAAAGTGTAGATTGGACTCAGTCTGCCCTTCAGTTGTATACAGGCAGGAGAGGTTCCAGGATTGTCTTGTGGGGGGTACAAGGGGCAAGCGTGGGGCAGTATATTTTGCCCCACATGAAAATTTTGGGATTTCCTTAATATTATTCTTCTATTTTGACAGCTCTCATTATGAAGTATTATGAAGGCTGGTTAGTTGCCATATCCATACAAACACCAAAACATTAATGATTTTCAGACTGCGTTCTTTCTGTATAACTTTCACATAACAATTTGATATAACAATTTACACAAAATATCCCAATAACAATATACTTAGTGTGTGTAAACCTATCGGACAATTTATTGTTATAACTGAACATATGTACATAAAAAACAACAATTTTGTGTTTAAGTTAAGTTTCATATTTCCATTCTCAGTTGGGGATGTGTGAAAGGTATATAAGTTTCGGTGTAGTATATTGGAAATTTGTTTAAATAGATCAATTTATTGGTTTGTTAGAAAAAATCACAAAAACACGAATGAATGTCGTTAACCTTGTAACAATTGGCAACGAAAACCCTCAAAGCCAAACTATAGTGAAGCTTCACCCAACGCATTATCAACATCACTTTATTATTTTTAGTACATATCATCACCATCATCATTATTGGGTTTATTGAAGTCAATGTCATTGTACATTTGTCATTTCTTATGATTCTCAAAGCTACAATCAAAGTCAAGTTTCATCCACTAACTCTCCCCAATATATTATAAATCTATGTATGCATTAACATTAAAATGTTATTCCAATACTTATTATTATTATTATTATTGTAAAAATATATTTTGTATTTACCGTTCTTCACTGCAACTTGATGTAGTACGTAGACCCATCGAAGCACTAGTCACTTTGATTGTTTGCTTAATTAAAGAACCCAAAACACTTTTATTCGAACGACCCATAGATGATGAACTCTCTGGTATTGGAGATGGTGATGGCGAAAGTGATGAAGAAGGGGATGGTGGTGTCCGTAATATAGGTACAGTTAAGAGATCCGGACGTAATGTACCACCACATGATGTTGGTTCGGTATTACAGCGTGGCCTTACACTCTCAATTGGATATACAATTTCAGTGACATGAGCACGACGGTGTATTTTTTTACGATATTTTCCCATGGAGATAAGTTGTTCATCAGATAATGTTTTAGGTTTTGATGATGCGATTAAATGTTTATTGTCACGTGGCACTGGAGCACAATAATAGGCTTTATTCCACACATTGGTAATTAAAAAGAAAGTTTTATTGTACGAAATCATTTTGGAATCAATCTGTAATCTGAAATTTTACCATCATCAGTGTCTTCTTTATCCTCAGGATTACCGCTAATGCAAAGTGTTGTTAATGAATTGGCACGTTCTTTCCGTTGTCCTTTTTTAACTTGTGGCATCTTCATCATATGTTGCTGATATACTTGATCTGGATGTGGATCTGGATCTGGATCTGGATCTGTATCAATTCGTTTATGATAATATGGTGATACCGAACGACTGATACGTGTTGGTTTTCTTGAATAATCGTCAACATTAACTGACAAATAATTCATAGTTGTTTGTTGGCTCGACATCATGCGAAATATATTAAATTTTTGAATATTACATGAAAAGGATAACAAGAGCACTGGATATTCTTCTTATTATATTATTAGCAGTTATTATTGCTATTCCTTATTATACTTCTATTGATTAAACGGCAAACCAAAACCTAAAAAAAAAAAAATGTATCCCGTTCCGTTGTTTCTTATAATATTTCTTCTTTTATTACATTATTATTTCTTTCTTTTTCTTTATATGTTACAATATTATTCTAAGACGGTACGACTTTGTCGACGACAAGACGCTATATGTTCTGCCTGATATTGTTGTCTATAACCCAGGCAGCCATCAGTGGCAGACACTTGCTGTATTCAATAGTTTGCCAAAACATTGCATTTAGTCGCGTCTTTTGCATGGCAGTGACAGTGGTAGCAGCAGAAGCGTCAGTCTTTCTTTTCATTTTGTTCATTAGCGGATTTTACGGCTGTGCCAGTTGTTTGATCCAGGGGGCCAAAATATGTCTGTGAAGTTTTCGAAAAAAAGAGAGACAATATTGCGCCAATGCTAAAATAAAAAACACACAGAAAAAATATCTTTCACACCTTTTTGAAATTATGAGTTTTATTTAAGTGTTACTTGTTCCAGTTATCGGAGAATTGTGATATTATAATGTTAGTTTTGTACGACAGTAAAACGCATCTGTAACAAAATTTCAGCTCTTCAACTGAGTGCATAACTTGCAAGTGATTCTCCTTACAACGCTGATCATTCCCATATATGTACATATTAGAGTACAGGTAGACCTCTACTCTGAACATATATAGGATTGTAATTGTATCTGGGGGTTTCTTTATATGAGGTCTCAAATATCAAGTCAAAGTGATAATATCTGTTTTTTTTTATGAAAAAGTAATAGAAGACACAACAAATTATTTTGTTACGCCTTCAGCTCAAAGTAACAAGTTATACATTTCTAAATCGATTGGGTCCTTGTATAGTTTTAACGCCCCGGGCTAACAAACTTAATGGCTAAGTCCGCTACACATTTTGATTTTTCTTGCTATTATTGCGGGTGGTTTTTAGTGTCAACAACGTCGACGTTGATATTCCTATTATTCAATTAAATAGACATAAATAGCGCATCGACATTGGATTTCTTTTTATTTGTTTACCTTTTTGCTAACATATCTCCCTCCTTCTCCTCTTCATCATCCTCCTATAAGTTATCGAAAATGCATGGTATTTTGTTTTGATTGCTTTCATTTCATTTCTTGCTTTAAATCACATAGCCATACAGTTTGAAGGCAATTGTGAATTACTATGTTAATCACCCATGCCTATGCCATTGCTTAAAGTTTTATATGTACTATAAACAGTTTGATATGCGCTCTAAAAAGCTTCAAACCATATATGGTACAATAGCATATAAAAGTTTATTACATTTTCCCATATATTTTTTTACAGTTAGATTTGCACTGCTAACAGTTCGTTATTCTTGTCTTCAGCTTGTTATGCTTTCCTCTATACTTTAGGTTATGCTATGTTTTTTCTCATACATAGTTTAATTTGCACTTCGTACAGTTTGATAAGCCTTCCATTATAATTTAATATGCTTTCCAAACAGTTTGATAGGCCTTCCACTACAGTTGAATATGCTTTCCATACAGTTTGATATGCCGCATTCGTATGCAGTTTATTCTCTCCTCCTCAAAGAATAAAATCTACGTTAACCACAGAGTTATCCGGTCATTGTATCGCCTTGTGTGACGGTTGAACAGCTCACAAGCCGAGAGGATTCCCAGGTCCCTCGAAATAACTTCATTACGCAAGGTGCCTTTGCGATCCGACGAAGGAAGTAGTCGACATCTTCTGGATGAGATGGACGTTAGACTCGAGATGATGGACAGGAGTCTCTCCTCAGCGGAAACGTCCAGGAACTCCTGAGTGAGCTCAGATGCCTCGGTGACTCTGGATGAGCTGCTAAAAAAGTATTTTCGGCGACTGGTGCAGGCAAATTAGTGGTGTAGAGTGTGTACAGGACAGGCCCAAGGACACTGCCGTGTGGTTCACCCGATCCAATGCTTCGGATGTTCAATCACACGAGCCGGACCTCATCCATACAGCCGCATCCAAGCAAGTATAACATAAGCAGGAGGTACTCGGCTTTACTTTGTATAGTCTTTAATTTGTCATAATAATCAACAAAAAAAAAATTAACCAACAACCCATTTTTGTTTGAACTGTATAAATTGCATAGTTCAGCTTTTCTCATATACAACAACAGCCATTTGAATGTAAACAAACATTTGAAAATGCCGACTTGCTCTACATACACAACATTCCGTACCGAAATTACAAGAAATTTCACATCCGATATTTTTTTGGCAACTTCGACAAATTGAGATTCCGGCAAATGGTGCGCGTCGGTAAGGTAACTTTCTGGTAATTTATGACATCATTAAAGATGATGCAGTTTTTTACATTATAGTACATAAATTTCTAAAAGTGAGAGAAAAGTATTTCCGGTGGCCTGGTGCATGTAAAAGTTAGAAATTAGTCATGGACACTTCACATGAACTACCGCATGAAGGCACCATTTAAACGGGACAGAAATAAAATTTACAGCAGAGTCAACACATCATTTTCGTGAAAACATATTGACCTCTTAATTCATGCTGTAAGGCACTTGGCAGTTGGATGCCCAGGCAGCGTGTATGACAGTTGTATATTCAACAACTGCGACTTAGAAGTGAAGCCATCTGAATTTTACAATGGCTGAGAATAGTAAGCAGCAAATAGCACGCATAAACTGACTGTAAAGGTAGTAAAACTTTTTACATCAAATTCTCGTGATTAAGTTTACAACGGCGAAAGGAATTCAAGCAACTACCGAATCCGCATCGACATTGATATGCCGTTCAATGACATTCCCACTATTGAAAACTTTAATTATCTGATTGTTTGTCTGGTCGTGATTTAAGTGTAGTGTCTTCATTTCAAATAACTGTTGAGAATTATAGGAAAGCGTTGACACTACTGAACGAAAGATTCGATAAGAAAAGGATTCCTTTTTAATGAACTCGACGTTCGCTCGACGTTCTTAGTATGATGAAGACAGATCCTGAATTGCTTCGTAATATAATCAATAAGTTTTCTGCTTTGTGATCATTTCAATGCAGCATTTGTTATAGCCTATATCACTCCACTTTGCATCGCATCAAAGCTCTAGACCAAGGTGTACAAAACCAAATGCATTCAGCAAGTCAACAAGAGCAATCTTCACATGCAGTTTCAATGCTTTCGCACTACTCAAGGCGAGCATTAATTTCTAAGGCTCAGAAGCTGGATGATTCTTTGCGTTCTTAAGGAACGCTTCCAGGAACTTAAACGAGCTAAAAATAAATATAAATAAATAATCATAGAGAAGTGATATTAAATTATGTATACATATGTTTGCTGTATTTTGCATAACATAATGATGATTTCGAAGTAACAATTAATTTAAGTGATGCAATAATGATTTGGTAATTAAATTCTTCTTTATTTTTGTTTTTTTTTTGTGGCAAAATCATCGTAAGTACGGAGAAGCACTGTTTTCTTTTTGGTTTGATCTCGGTTGGTTGTTCCACTGTGTATTAATGGCTTTGTTTGCGAAATTGTTCGATATTCCAAGCATATCTTTCTGGGTTTGTCTGCCTTATTCGTACTACACACTTACGCTGTGGTCGGACCTTAATGAAAACACTGCCAATTCCCCTGGGTATGATAATGGCGATGGAGTTGTTATAGGTGCTTCATCATAATCAGTATATATGTATATCGCATATTTGCAGACTCAATTGCGAATGGTTTAACGTTGCCCAAATATTGTGTCGTCGTTATATAGTTAATATTTTTGGTTCTTAGATAATCTGAACAATGATAGTTAAGTCAAAGAGAATTAACGTATGTTTTTTCACTGCTTACCAACAACATTTTTGCCATCGCCATCAGGTCAACCCGTCTGCTGTTTTCATTTATTTGTCCCAATGCACGAATTTCTCAGGATCCGCATTTTGCTGTGCATGCAAACATTCATAATAATCCGTCCAATTGAGAGCAACCTTTTGCCGTATTCTCATAAGAACTATGCGCAGTTGGTTTCTACAAAAAACAAAAAAAAAAAACAGCATACATTAAATAATTCTATACACTTTTCACCATAAACTTACTTCAAAAGACTCAAACACACTTCGCCACATTGATGATGAAATCCATAGTGAAGCCTTCACCCCATGGAATGTCAGCCGATATAACACGCTTACGTTTTATTTTTTATACTTCTATTTGTTACAAATCAAATTAAAATATAAATTAAATTAATAAAATAAACACTTTGTCACTTACATCCGCCATTTCTTTTTTCACTTTTAAATACCATATGATTGGGCTGATTGGGCCATTCATAATAAAACAACACTGTTGCCGACCAGCACTTTATGCGGCTTGTGCGACTCATTTGTGGAATATATTATATTAAGCAAACGCTTAATTTTTTTGTAGGGAGCAACGTTAAGTTAGTTTATGCGCTCATTAAGTTGTGCAGTTTATAAATTTTTTTGAAGAATACTTTTAAAATAAATGCATAGAATGCATTTTGTTTTTTCTATTTTTAAATGCCAATTTTGATTGAGTTTTCCATGTTTTGTTTTTCATACAGCTTGGCCATACTTTTCCAAACAACTTGTCCACACTGTTTTTGTAATGACGCTTTACCAACACTGCTTGCATTTGGTGCATTTTAATGAATGTTTGCTTTTTTACTCATTAATTGTTGGCATTCGGGCATTCGAGAGAGTCGCGTCGCTCTTAAACGTCTTTATGTTTTTTTTTTATTTGTTGTGCGTTGATTCTACAACTTGATTTTCGAATTTTAGTTGTTAATATGATTGAAATTGCTTATTTGCTAATTTTTTTTTTATTTTTGTTTTTCTTAAGCGCGCAATAGTGAAATCTAAACAACAACAATAACAATAGCAACAGCAAGAAAAGTGAAACAATGGGAAAAACTAATCAAAGTGAATCTAAAGAAAAGTGAAACGACGAAGAAACGTTATAACGATATAAGAAAATGTCTGTATGCCTCTAGTTGGAGGAGAAAAGCGCATCGCATTGAAAACACAATTTTCTTTGATCGGTTGAGTGACTACTAGCGAAAAGGTAAAAAGTCTTTTCGTCGCATCGCGTCGCGTCTTGTCTCGTCTCATCGTCGAAACGCTTCAACAATAATATAATATATAAAAGAGTCGACAGTTGTGTTGCAAGAAAATGTGTGGACTGAGACGTTTTGGCAGCTATTTGCTAAACATTTTAATTATAATCGACATAGTTTTAAGTTCGACAGCACAGCTTAACAATTTTACAGTATTACAAACAACAGACAATAATAATAATAATAATAATTTGACAATGCAAGGAGTATTGCTGCCTGTGCCACCAGTAACAACAGCAAGAATATCATCAGGAACAACAGCAACAACAACAAATCAAACGCGCCAAGCACCACCACGCGTGCGTCTTAATAAATGTTGCCAGTTAAATGAATATTTAGATGATACGCAGGCGTGCATGACATCTGGGAGCAGTGAAGAGCAATGGGTACCACTAATATTTCTTATATTACAAAGGCGTTATTATCAGCCGCGTGGACTTAGTCCCAAATTCATAACATTTACACCCAATGTGAGACCCATAACCTTGCCGCCGCTAGCAGTGACTATCAACAATGCAACAACAACAAATGAAACACTAGCTACAGCAGCAGCAACAACAACAACGGACACAGATACATTAGAAACAACTTGCCATAGCGCCTCAGAGCTTACATACTTTAGTAGCACCAGCGTGAGCAATAGTAAATTTGTTATCTTCTCCAATGGTTCGCTATACTTACAAGAGCGTGGCATGTTAATAGAGCCACGTAACTATTGTGTGGATCGTGAGGCGGCCCTAGTCTGTCTTCCAAAACAAGTGCAAGCGCAACTGCAATTGAAGAAATGTTGTGGCAAGTATGGAAGCTACGATGCCGTCAATAAGAAATGTACATTTGGCAGTGGTGGTGGCATAGCGCATGAGAGTAGTGGCAAATTGAAGTTGTCGCCATTGAATGAAAGTGTCTATCAGACGCTTTATGGTCTACCAGAGTGTCCAGAGGCAATTGGTAGCTCGTATGCGATAGCCGGAGATTGGCAAGAAGCACATTTAGATGTACGTAGCGGTGATCTAACATTGCCGCACAAGAACCTCAGCAGCATTGATTATTGTCTAGAACACTTACATACAACAACAATCGATGGTGATGGTGGTGACCATTGGACAAAAACAGACGCAGCTGCGCCTATGAGCGGCGCTGTAAAAATCATTGCTTGCTCACATCATTTTGCTTTGAACATGAGTGCCGACAACTATGAGAGCGAAAAATTAGCAGCTTCTAATCAACGTGTACGCGATGTTATACTGCATACATGCCTTGTCATCTCAGTGGTATTTCTAGCAGCGACTCTTGTCGCTGGCTACATGTTGCCATCGGTACATCATGCACTGCACTGGCGGTGTCAGATTTATTATGTTTTCTCACTGTTTGTCGGGGAATTCTTGTATGCATACTCATTGCTATCGAACAGCTTGGAACCGAGCTCTTGGCTTTGTGTTGTCATTGCAAGCGGCACACAGTTTTTCTTTTTGGCTGCCTTCTTTTGGCTCAACACCATGTGCTTTAACATTTGGTGGACTTTTCGTGATTTTCGCCCAAGTTCACTGGAACGGAATCAGGAGACGCTTCGCTTGCGTTTATACTCTGCCTACGCTTGGGGTATACCGCTTCTGATAAGTGCCATTGCTGCTTGCGTGGACTTGTTGCCGGAGACACAATTGTTGCATCCTGGTTTCGGTCAAAATGGTTGTTGGTTTGCTAATCAACGTCTCTCGATTTTCGCCTACTTCTTCGGGCCGATTGGTCTATTGCTTTGCGTCAACATTATACTCTTCATTTCGACAACGCATCAATTGACTTGTGGTCTATGGAAGCGCGACGATGTTAAATCGACAACAGAAAAGACTGCACTCGGTAAAGTTTGCCTTAAGCTGGTTGTTGTCATGGGTGTCACTTGGATTGCTGATGTCATATCGTGGCTCATAGATAGTAAACATTCGGTATGGTTTGTAACAGATCTTTTGAATGCACTCCAAGGTGTTTTTATATTCATTGTTGTTGGTTGTCAACCACAAGTTTGGGCAGCCTGTAAAAGGATTTGGTCTACCCGTGGCCGTCATGATATAACAAATACAACCAATGGTGTACAACATTCAAGTTCATCGCAAGGATTACCATCTGTTGGTGGTATAGGTGGAGGTGGTGGTTTGCATCATGCTGGCGGCTTAAATGGTGGCAGCAATTATACTGAATGCACTCAAAACACTTCCATGACAACATCATCAGCCACATACAATGGCAACGAAATGTCGTCTAGTGGTGGTGGTGCTGATGGTGGAGGAGGAGGAGGAGGCAATGGCCACAACAGTGTTGGCACAGGCAGCATTTATGTTTGCAGTACAATTGGAGCCAATGTACAACTAAATAATTCAACATCTAATAACCACCAACACTCTAAGATACCAATGGAGACAGTTTGTTAAATTGATCCAATCTTATCTAATCTTATTGATTTGATTTCATTTTATTTTAATTTGAAGGTAAGGAAAATGTACTCTTTTTTTTTTTTTTATTGTATAATTTTAGTATTGAATTTTGTGCAACAACAATAACAACAACAGCTACACCTCACACATATCACATATGTACATACATAGTATATTATTGTGATATTTATTTTGTAATCAGTCAATGTCGTCAGTCGGACAGATCCAAAGCCGGCACAGGCGCCAGTACACTATGGCTTTTATGATAATCAAGTAGGAAAGAGAAGAGTAGAGTGTAGAGTGTGTGTGTGTGCGCGCGCCTTGCATTCATTACCCAATTTCAAGTTGGTTTAAACCGGCAGCGGCGTGTGTTTATTAGTAAACTTAGGATTTCATAAGAGGATTTCCCAATTTCTTACTACACATTGAAGTCATTAAAAAAGAAATGTTGTCTCTTTAAACTCAGACACACACACACACACAAGTGTTGTGCTGTGTTGTGTTGTGTGAGTGTAAATAGTATAAGTAAAACAATAATTGGTTATACTAGGAAAGAGAAAGAAAAAGAAACTGAAAACCAAAAAGAAGGTTAAAATCGGCTATGCCGAATCTGTAAAGCCCTTCTTGCATTCGCTAGAAAACATTTTTGGCTACGCTCCTGTGATTGAATACAATATTATTAGTAGACACACTGAGTTTCAACATTGAGACCGCAATATTTGTATGGGAGCTTTGTGATGCAGTTATCCTAGCATCTTACAGTTTACATGTTTGATGAATATGGATATTGTATGTAAATTTCAGAAAACAAAATAGTTTTTCTAATAGGAATATGGTTTTGTATGGTTGGTACCCCACCTAGTGGTCCGATTCGGTAGATTGCGACAAGTGTGCAGCGTCTGGTGAAAAGAAAAGTTCAGATCTCCAGATACATACAAACGGATAGACGAAAAGACAAAGATGACTAAATCAACTCTCCTTATCAATCTGATCAAGAATATACGTTATATAGTCTATACAAAGATATAAATGTTTTCTTCTGTGCGTTACAAACTTTAAGATAAACTTATAATACTATTCATTGCGTGAAGAGTATAAGACACACAACGAAGTGAAGTGAGAGTGAATGAATGAAGTTCATAAGGCGCCGTTCCGTCCAGACCAGTCTCTTTTTGTTCCATCCGTGCAGGTAATGAAATCATTGTATGCGGAATTCACAGAAAATGTTGTTGGAAATTTATGAATTTTTTTTTTTTTTTTATTTTTATTTGTGAAAATTGTACTTTTCTTTAAATGTTGTTTTGATGATGATGATGATGATGAATGCGCCAAGTTTTATGAGTGCAATTTCAACAGAAAATAGTTAAATAAATAAAAAAAAATTCTCATGAAACAAAAGAAAAACAATCGAGAGTTCAAGAGATTTACATACAGTTTGTATGTATATAGATAGATAGATAAAAACAAACAAACAAACAAACAGTACAAATGTGTTATAAACATGAAGGCGAATGAACGAGTTAGTTATGTAGATTTGTCATTGTCGGAGCATTACCAAATCCAAATCCTATTTATTTGTGTACATAGACAATGTAATTACTTACTTGGCACTTCAACGCTATTTATTTCCGGCTTTATTTATATACAAATGTATCTATCTATTTATCTAGGTATGTATGTATGTATATATGTATATATATCACCTTCATCAATAAGTCCTGCTGAGTATGACATTGTACATAAAGATTTTTAAAATTGTGCATAACTTTTAAATTCATACATTATAGTGATTCAATCTATAGTTTACTAATTTTGTTGTTTTCAAAACAATTGACAATTAATGAATTGGGGTCTTGGATGAAGGGACAATTATAATTCAATCTAAGCAAGTAAAAGCTTGAAAGGAGGTATAGATTATGAGGATCTACATAACTTACTTATTTTTATCATAGTACAAGTGCCAAAGATGTTGTATCCCCTTCTTATGATTGCCGAAATTCGGCAGTTATTCTAAAAAGTACATACATCAAATAAAAAAAAAAACTGCTTAAAATTAATTTGAAAATCTGATGCCAGACCGTAAAGAAAAGTTGTGTGATATAACGGACATATTCATGATATCAGAGGGGAGAAGCAGTGCGTATATTATTTTGCTCGACTATGTGTTCTAGAAGAATCTGTGAAAACTTAAGCTCACTTTGGACCAAAAACATACAATAAGCTATGTCAACATTGCACGAATTAAAGTTCGAATTGCTTCCTCATCTTCATCTATACGGTATTCGTCTAGATATGTAGATTCAGCTTTGTACTAGGAATAGCCTGAAAAATATGCTATTTTGAGTCCAAAGATAAATCACATTCCACAAGCAAAACATCGAAATGTGAGAGTAGCATCGCATCATATACATAGGTTATAGAATGAATGAAACAAGTAGAATTTTGGTTTTTTGGACTCATTGAGTTAGCTGCTGTCTGTCTATCTATCTGTCTATCTAAATCAAACTGGACCATAACAGCCTAATATGTTGTACATATTTTTTCCATTTACTATACATATGTATGTTATTGTGAATTATGTCGATCGATCGATTGGCGACTGCGCTGTCTGTTGTCTCGATTGATGTCTTGTCAATAAGTTTCATCATTTACGAATACATATATTACAACTATTGAATTTGTTTGTTCGTCAGTTGTAATACAAATCAAATGGGTGAGTGGTGAGGTGGTTGAGTGGTTGATCTCTTGGTTGGTTGTTTGCCTGTGGGGTCTAATAATGCTGAAAAACTAAATGAAATGAAAGCGAAAGCGAAAGCGATAAGTGTGCTGCTGCGTACCCAATCGATTCCATCGAATGAATGAATCAATTATTTGTAATCTTTAAAAAATTGAAATTGGAACTGGAATTGACCAATGTATTCCCTTAGTATTATAACATCATTAAGAGAGATGCACTTTTTGTTGTCGTTGTCGCGTTGACGTCACAAAATGATTGGATTTTGCATCATTTTTGGAACTCGCACAGAGATGAATACAGACAGACAGACAAGACTGAGATACACAGATACAGTTGCAACTACAGAGATATGCATACAAACATACATGATTGGTGGTGGATATACTCAACACATATGTATATTTGTTACATCATCTTCTGGTCTGGTCAGCGTCCATCCGATCTGATCCGGCTGGTGAATGAGTTTCTTTTTATTTTGTTGTCTGTTTTCTTGTTTGTTTATTTTGTTTGTTTTGTAAGTCCGGCGAGGTCGTCGCGCGCCCTACTTTAACAGCAATAACAACAACAACAACAACAGAAATTCTTACATCAGTAACAACAATCAATGATCACTAAATGTGGTTGAGGCATCATTTTGTACAATATATTTGGGAATGAAAAAAAGACACGCACAACTGAAACACTTCCTGTTATTCAATGGTGAAATTGACAATGCTTCTCATCTGAACTGGCTGACTGACTGACTGACTGACTGTACGAAAGAGTATCAGTATAAGTAAGTATATAATGTGTAATGTGACAGCATAACAGCAGTGCTTGTCAAACCATAAACGGCAGCTGTTTCTTATTCAATTGTTGTCGTCGTTGTCGTATCCTTAATCCTCTTTATCATGTACTCTTCGATATATTCTCTTGTATTCATTCATTCTAAATACCTATGTATGTAGTTTTGTTGTTCAATGAATGCCGGTCTTAGTTGAGCTGCGACTTGCTTCACCTTGTCTTGTTTTTATTTTTATTTTTTTTTTGAAGTCAATAAAAGAAACTTATGTATACTAATATACCAGATCTACATACATTATATAATAATAATGATGATTTCTCCATCTTTTCGGAATTAATTCATTTCTTTTTCTATTATAGGAACTTTCTTTCTTATGGTATACTTATGTATGTAGTTACATATTCTGTTGTATGTGTAGAACTTTTATTGTATTTAAGTACATTAAAACTAAATTTTACAAAAAAAAAAAAAAAAAAAAAAAAAAAATTATGTTCATATTAGAACTACCTCTAAAAACATTATACATACATCATGTTTCCAATAAAGCTTCCGTTTTATTTATTCAGTTCAGTTCAATGTAAACTCCAATTCCACTAAAAGTTTTAACAAGATTTTTATACTCTTCACTGGAGTGCATAGTATTATAAGTTTGTCATGAAGTTTGTAACACACAGAAGGAGACATCGCACACCACATAAATTATATATATTTGTGATCAGCTCGATGAGACGAGTTGATTTAGCCATGTTTGTCTGTACGCGAATTAGTCCCTCAGTGTTTGAGCTAGAGAGCTGAAATTTTGTATATAGGTTTCTTTTTTATCTTGGACAATACAGTCGGAACGTGTCGAATCCAACCACTGGGAGGGGTATCCCCCATACAAACACCAAGGGCAAATTAATGTTCTAATTTGACAAACTTTTTTATTTATGGTTCGATCGAACTGAAATTTGGACATTATGAGTTTCTGAATCCACCAACCATGTAAATTTAATGATTCAGGGGCTATCAGTAGGCTATAGTACGTCCCATACAAACCACCATTTAATTTAACGTTTTTGTTAGAAAAACCTTTTTGTTTTTTGAGCTATCGAAATGAAATTTGAAAACTCAAATGCATTAGTCACTAAAAATTCAAGATCCTCGGACTTTCAGGAGGAATACTTCCCATATAAGCCCCCTACTCAAATTCATGTTCTTATTAGAAAAATTACTATCACCTTGATATTTGGACACAATAAGTTTCTGATTTTTATTCATTAACCATCTAAATTTCAAGATCCTAGGATTACTGTTCTAGGAGCTGCGTGAAGAGTATTACATCTTCGGCATAGTCGAAGATACCCATCTTTCCGGCATTTTTTTTTTTTTTTTTGTGTTTAAACTGAAACATAGATGTTGATTGATTGTTATAAATTAGTATGTCTTTCATCTGTAATTTGTTACAGACTTCTCTTATTTTTACTCTTTCCAGGATTTCATTTTCGTATCTTTTAGCCTCACGTTCAAATCGTGCTAAGTACTCATTGATTGGTATAATAGTGAAAGTACAATAAGAAAGGATTTTTTCATTAGATTAGATAAGGTGAAGAGAAATTGTGCGGGATTTAGTCTCCTCGTCTCGGTGTTAAATCTATTGTAACAAACCCCATAATTACAGCTACTCTGGGATTCTGGCATTAATTTTGAATTCTAAAATTTACATCGGAGATCGAAGAAATCTGCAATTTCTGTTGGTATGTAAATGTTGCCTAGATATCGGAGTCTGGTCTAAATTATAACATACATACATATTTTAAGAGAAGAAGGATCGTTCAGTTCAACCATATTTGTTAGCCTGTTTGCATTGTAGGGTTAGAGTTATGTACATTCTTACAATGGAAGTCTCTTGGTGGTAAAATGAGTGCACTACATATATGCCTAGAAATCTATATTTTTTTTTTAATTTCTTTTACGAACTGAATTGAATAAGAATAAAAAAAACAAGACAACATTGTTGCAATGGACCTTTTCCTTAACGCATTTTATTTGGATTTATTGCAAGAATGTTTTCGGGTGAATGCAGTGAATCGTCTTGACTCAATGAAATGCGAATAGTTGCATAACAATTTATGTTTTTACCATACGTTTGTGAATTCAAAAATTTTCCGTCCAAGAGTTGGAACCTCCTTAATCCCGGAATCTGGATGACAGCATCCGCCCGAACTGACTTTTTGTTTCAAGACAACAAACATCAAATAATTATGTCGTTCATTTAATTAAATGTAACTACACAATAAGAAATACAAAAAATGAAAATGACGACGGAAATTCCTCGTAATTGATAATTATTCAATTAACATAAACTTTATTTATAACAGCAAAAATAGCAACTAATTAGATTTTGCTCAGATTGAAAGTTTTGTCATCTTTATAAGTCACTCGAGACAGTGAAGTCAGTTCAGTCCTAATTGTAAGTGAAGTGAAGTGAATTGTATCTGGCTGAGTATGAAGAAGTCATCATCTCATCATATTCATCATCAGTCGTCATAGTCATTGTGGTTGTGATTCCGGTTGTTTTCTACAGACATCCTCATCATCATCAACATGGTATGGTCTGGTTGATGAGGAGGAGATGTATTTAATTGAGTTTTGTGCCAATTTTTAGTTCTAATTAAATTTTTGTTTACTTCTCGTCTTCTCGTTTTTTATATTCAATTTTATATATCTTTCACGTACAAGTTCAATGAATAAGATTCGGTATTATCACATTGTCATGAATGTTTGAAACGTATACTAGAATTGTGCATCAGAACAGATCAGAGAACCCTTGAATTCCGATGGAGATGCAATCTTGTTTCTCATTTGTTGGCAATGCATGCATATATTGATAACACCATAAGTGATGGGAAGAGATAAATAATGTCTATTAAAAACAATAAACTCACTCTGATTATTTGCGAGTTGAGTTGTGCTTTTCAACACTTGTTTTTTGCATTCCTTAAGTCGGCCAAAAGGTTTGGGTCTACCACACATTGTTGAAGTTGCATTTGAGCTGAGTGTTTCCATCACAGAGTTGCACTCTATGGTTCAATGGGGTATTGCTAGCTGCAACTTGTTGTGGCCTAAATAGAAATGATAATGATGAAGATAATTGGAAGGCTTAAGCAAATCTTGATTTGCTTTAATAGTGTTTATGCGATATTTTATGTCTTCACAAAGCTAACTATATTTTATTTTAAGGCAAGAGAGAAGGATAGGAAAGGTATATCCCATGTTTTTGTATTTTAATTTTCCTAGAACTTCTACACTTTTTGAGTAAAAATACTACAAAATAAACCTGTGTAAGTTTTGTTGAAATATTTTGCATTTCTTAAGTACATACTTTATTGAGATAGGATAGGATAGACAGGCTGCTTGCCTTAGGCTGAGTTCACCCAGAAGCCTCATAGCCCATTTTGATATCTGATTGATAACCAAAGGTCTCACGGTTGCTACACCTAATGATCCTCCTTATACAACAACGACAAGGTGGCAATCCAGCATGGGGCAAGTATGCTGTTACTAATGAAATTTTTTTTTCTTGACATAAAATATAAAAAATTTAAGTTCTTCATGGTAGTAGGGGTTTTTTTTTAGAGTTTCTCAGTTTTGATGGAAGTGAAAGGTATAAAAGTTTCGGTGGGAATCAAAGGTAGGTAATATATACATATTGGTTGTTGTTCTGTCGTCCGTCGTCTTATTTTTATTTTACTTGTTACTCTTCTTTATGCAATAAGAAGAAAACAAAACTCGTTTTGCGAAAATGATGAAATATGTGAGTTGAAGAATGAATAAAGGCACAGAAGACAGAAAAAAAAAATAAGAGAAGAGAAGAGAAGAGAAAGAAAAAAGAATACAAAATTTAATTTGATTCACTTTAAATATTTTGTCGATTCATATATTTTTTTGTTTTTTTTTTCCCCTCTTCTTCTTGTTTTTGTTTTTGTTATTGTCGCTGTTGTTGTTGTTTATAAAAATATGATTTTCTTTTTTTGATTTTATGTGTAATTCCATAAATATAATTTTAAGGTCTTTTCTTGATGAAATTTTTAACATTTTCTCTTTCCATTCCTTTCTTTTTTCGTTTATAGAATTTTGCGGAAAAATAATTCTTGTGCACGCTGAGCGTTTGCAACTTTTGCTCTTTGCCATATATCTGGCATAGCAATATATTTTATACTAAACGATAAGGTCCTTTGAAGAAACTTGACTTTAAAACACACCGGACTGGACCAGGATGGAACGAAACAACGAAAGCAATGAGAAAGTTTAAGACTAACAATATACATTGGATGAATGAACTTATATGTAAATGATGAATTGATGAATGGTTTTGGATGGGAAATGATCTTCAGCAACAAGCACAATAACAACAACAGCAAAAGATATAAATAATTCCTCTTTGTATACAAAATCCAACAACTTCTTTGGATTCGAAGAGTGAAAGGTACTTGAAAAAGCTATTCAACTCAATTTGATGGTTATTTATTTTATTATATACATACTTGATATGTGAAATGTATATGCGTCTGTGTGTGTGTGAGAGAGAGTGTGTGAGTGTGTGTTTGATGTACAACAAACAACAGAATAGAAACAACAGCAGTGGCAGCTAAAATTTTACAGAAAAAACAAAACATTTTTAAGTAAACGCAAAAATAAGAAATCAAAAAAGCAATTGAGGGGAAAAAAAAACATGCAAAAAATACAATATACTATATACATACATGTATGTAGATACATTGTTCTTGAAGTAATCTCCTGCATCTTCTTTTTTTTTATAGTATGTGTGTGTGTGTGTTTATTAGGAAAAGAAAGCAAAATTTATTTCAAAAAATAACTTAACAAAACAAAACAAAACAACATAAGAATGATGATAGATTCATATGTTACATACATATGTGTGTAATAGATACATGTACATACGTATTTATATTTGTATCTAGGTACATTCATATGTGTACAACATATCTTGTGTATCTATAAAAAAAAAAAAAATAAAAACTGTGTATAGTATAATATAATACAAAATAGTAAAGCTAAGTAAGTCGAGATGATGTAGAAAAAAGAAAAGGAAAAAAAAAAAAAAATCAAGAAAGAAAGAGCAAAGAGTAGAAGTTGAAGAATAACAGTAGTCGTATGTATAATAACAATGCCACAAATCAAGTTATTAGTTGCAGCAACAACAATAGTAATAAAAACATCAAGCAAAAGATACAAGATGAAAGAAGAAAACACAGAACAGAACTGAAGAAAAAGAAAATTAACAAAACGGGACCAATAAGAAAATAATAAATAAAATCCATGTGTGCATACATATATGTATATGTCCATCATAATCATAATCATAGTAATGGTAATGATAATAATGATGAATGATGAATGATGATTATTATAATAATAATACATACTCGATCGAACTAGTCTTCATCATACATAAATTGAAAAGTTAAAAGCCAAGTGATGATGCCGATAATAACGATGATGAATAAATGATTGAAGATGAAAGCAGGTTGTGAGTCGTGAGAGATGATGATCTGATCAAATGACACAATTTGATTGTCTGTCATACTACTATAATTAAATGCTGCATATAAAACTGTATTATTGTTTATTGAGTGATCAAACATCATGTAGATTGAAGAATGAATGCATATAAAACTGTGCATGATCAAACGGCAGGCAGAAGCAGGACAGGTACTATTCCTAAGACACCATTATATCACTAACGGCATGCACGATTCATATTTTGCCGGCTAAGATGCCCATTTAATATTATCTCATTACTACCGGATAACATTACCCCTACATTCGAAAACCTTAACTCCTTCACCTATAGTCTTTAATTACCCTACGGGACCATTGTTAGACATTACATGGCAGGACAATGGCTGAGTGTGTCATCATCAATTCTTAACTTAAACCAACAAAAAAACAAATTAACTTTACTAAAGTCAAAAATCAAGTGATCAAAACATTTGCAACTCTGAAGAAATGATAAGAAATTTACAGAACAATTACATCTACTGAATATTTTGATGCGTATCCTTTGTTTATGATAACAGCATCACATCTGCTAGGCATTGACGATATCAGCTTTTCAATATAATTACTTGAAATTGCTCTCCACTCCTTTTCCAATTCCACGAAAAGCTCATCACCATTTCGGAATACCTTATTGCCTATTTTACGTTTAATTATCATGTACATGTTCTCAATCGGGTTGAGATTGGGAGACTGCGCGGTCCAACCAAGATTTTACTAGTCTTGATGTATGCTTAGGATCATTGCCCATTCCATTCAGCAAATGGAAGCATTACTGTATTTAAAATATCCCTATAGCATACGGCAGTCATTGTTTCCGTGATTCTATAAATTGGGCCAACAACATTGCCCGAGAAACACCCCATACCATCACATGGCCTCCACCGTGCTTGATTGCAGCAGTTGTATACCTGGGATTGCATATTTCACCTCACGGACGCCGTACGTACATCTTGTTGTCTGATCCTCGCATGTTGAATTTGGATTCATCTGACCATAAAACTGTTTTCCACTGCTGTTGAGTCCAATTTAAATGTTTTTGTTTTTTTCTGATACAAATGGTTTTTTTGTAGATCTGTAGCTGCGTAGGTCGTACTGCAAGGCTCTCCTTTTTATAGTGGAGTGGCTAACGTTTAGTTGAATATATAATTTTTCTTTTTAAATCGGAATTGTACTTATTTCGTCCCATTTTGGATTAAAATTAATACAGAACTCATTTTTTGCATAAACGTGTGTAAACTTTTCGAAAGCAATAAATTTAATGCAAAATTCTGATCAAATTTAAATCGGGGGATTCAACTTGGATTTCGCTTGATAATGTATTATTTTTCAATGCTGCTGATAAACAAAGTATTCCAATCAAGGCGCGGATTTCGTGAACATTTGTGTCTCTAAATGTTGTAAAAACCATTTCATTTCTATGATTTGTAGACATCTAAACATTTGTCCATTTTACAACTTCCAAAATTATCTCATTCAAAAAAAGCATAAAACTGAGTCCAAAAGCGACTCCCTTGTTGTTCGAACTATATTTCTAATAGAAATGCGGCCAGTAATTTGCCCTTTCGACGTTTTCCATCAGTGCCTGGGTTTATTTCTGATAGTTGGTTGCGATAGCGTTATAACGCGCCGATCAGACGAAACATTTAAATTACCAGTTGTTTGGTGCTGCTCATGAATTGGTGTGATGTTCTCATCAAGCTCAAGGCTATCAGCAAGTTCATCTTCCACGGCACTTTGCCCATCATCCTTTTCTAACTCAGTGTCCAATTCGCTCCCATTATCGGATGAATTTGAGTCGTCCAAAAGGTTTTCCAACAGATCAGCAATTTCTATGTCATTTCAACTGTGTTTACAGGCCATTGTTTATAATTAACATAATTACTTAAACTTTATCACTCAAAGCAATGCCTTACAATTTTTGAAGTGGAAATTGTTATTAGAAAAAATTCACAAAAACGATATCACTCTGTCACTTACTATGCCACGTACAAATTGAGCTATATATTTAATAATCACTGTTTCATTTCTAGACTAGTTGTTATCATTGTGAAATTTATAGAAAATCTAAGACAATTTCTCGGATAAGAAAATCGCTTTTCAGTCGGGTCCCGTTTACTGTGCTGCAAGTACAATAATTTTATATTGTTGGAAAAAAGAGGAAGACGGTTGAAATTCACCAGAACTCGAGATCCGTTTTTGTATGTAATACTTAGTTTATTCAAATTCTTCAATTTGAGTTGGTATTTTGGTTATTTAAAAATTCTTTTGTTTCATGAAAAGATTCAGTTTTTCGGTCTTCAGAAATACTATAAACTGTCATGTCCTGTTCAGTTCAGTCTAGTCTAGTCCTGTCCCGTCTTATTGTTTGTTGTTCTTCGAAGCTGGAATAGAAGCATTTCTTGTATTTGTTACTTATAGTTATCGACTTACAACTTTTAAGGGTTTAACTTTGGTTACATAAATAATTGTGAGTTTTGTAGCTTTACTGAAAGTGATAGTGATCCCTTTTACATATCACAACGGAGAATGTGACTAAGGATTCAATAAAAAGCAGAGACTCTTTGGAGGACTTTATTTAGTAGATTTTAACCTTTATGTTTACAGTTTTTAATGACAATAATAGAATTCATGTCATTGTTGTTGCACATTGAAAGATTTATCATCAGGTTAAAGATTAATACTGACGTTTTGAGGCTGGTCTGGTTGAGTGTAAAACTGTGTACTGTATAAAGAATATGGAAGCATAATCCAAGTACCATACAATACTACCATGAATGTATAAGAATTTGTGTACTGTGTAATGAAAAATGTTTATGTTTCAAGTTACGTAGATCATTCCATATTGTACTGTACTATATAATATAATAGAATAGTATCTTATGTACGTGTCTTGTGTGTTTGGGCAGCACAAAGAAAGAAAAGAAAAAATGATTTTCGTTAATTGGAATGATGATGATTTTATTTATTCTTCTTTAACACAATTTAATTCGTGCGTTTCTTTGGTATTTTTTTTTTTTTTCTTTATGAATTTCATTTTCTGATTTCAATTTTTATTTTCTTATTTACATTTTCTTTTTGTTGGTTCTTTTGCTCCTCCTTTTTTTGTTTAAAAAACTGCTTAAGTAAACAAATTGTTCTGGTTTTTTTCTTTTCCTTATCTTCAATTGAATTATTGAATAAACAAAAAAAAAAAAAAAAAAAAAAGAAGTAAGAGAGAAATTCATTTCGATCTCACCGATCATATTCATTATATCCTTCACTTAAACCTCACATGAAGAATGCATCTAAAATAAAAATGATAGTAGAACAAATTATCATATATTTTTGAAAATCATAAAAATTCAATTGAACATATTAAATGGGTTTACTTCCCGACATAGGACTAGTCAAGTCAAGTGTTGCCCATGAAATTTAGCTTAAATTTTTTTTTTTTTGCCTCCTTTGCCACTCCTAATTGGAGCATAGGGCCTCCAAAAGTCTTCTGCATTGCACACGATTCTGAGCTGTTGTTTTGGCGCCATCCCATGTGACGTTGGCCTCGGCTAGTTCCCGCCAGATTGACCTGCTCCAAGTGTTCTGCTCCCTTACCGGTTCCATTCTGTTTGCTTTCTTAGCGTGTGACCAATTCAGCGCCACATCCTACGCCATAGTGCCTTGTTGGAAATAGTATTAGGCCAGTATATTCTGCATATGATCCTCAAACACTTGTTGACGAAGGCTTTAAATCTCTGTGTGATGGAGTTCGAGATCAGCCATGTTTCGCTTCAGTACAGGAGAGTCGATTTCACGCATTCGGAGAATATTCGCAATTTTATGCGTCTGGAGATTTGGGAACTTGCCTATACCGATTTAACTCGGTGAAATGCTGCCCTTACCTTGCTCAATCTGCAATAAGCGTCCGCTTCAGTTCCTCCGGCTGTTTATATTGTGCAACCGAGGTAGCAGAAGCTTTCGACTAAATCAATCGCACAGCCGTTAATCATTATATGGCTTGTATTGGAGTGATTGTCTCTCATGGCTTTAGTTTTGGCAATATTTATCTTTAAACCGATGTTGCGTGCCAGCGCGACTGAGTTGTACACCTTGGCTTGCATACCGGAGAATTTGTGCGAGAGGAGGGAAATGTCATCGGCCAAGTCCAAGTCCTCAAGATGCCGTGAGAGATTCCACATAATGCCGGTTACCTTGTGCTGGGTGAGGCTATTCATGACGTCATCCAGCGTCATGGCGAATAGAAGCGGGGAGAGAGGGTAGCCTTGCGGTACTTCAGCATTGGTGGTGAACAGATCGCTGATGAGCCTTGATATCTAATAAGCTTAATCAACTGTACTTTTGGTTTAATAATCAAAAATAATGAACTTCTCTCATTGTCATCTTCATCATAATATCAGGGCATTACTATTTTTACCAACCAAGAATTGGTTAGTTTTTATACACAATATAGTACAATGCCACAACGAGACAGCACTCTCAACTATGAACTACAGACTATTGAATATTGGTAATGGCATTTCTTCAATTTAATATTGACATAAAGGTTCAATTAATGAATCTTGAGAATAGGAAATGGTGGTTCCCCTTAGTAACAGTAGCTGAATATATCATACTGCTACAACATATTATTGTATTATTTAAGATCTATAAAAATATAATCAGTTTTTTAAAGTACAAGATGAAAGTGAAGTGAAGAAATTATGTGAATATTGCCGATTATTGATTGGTACTTGTTGCTGTCATTGTTATTTGCCATACTACTACTAAGAGTATCTGTTTAAGTTCAATATCAACTATTGACAGCTTTTATTGAAACCCAAACAAAAATTTGAAAAAAAAATAAATAAAATGGAAAGAGCGAAGAAATGAAAAAAAAAATCATTATTTCAATGAAAACGTACATTCAACTTGTTAAATCTTCTCATATCTATAAACATACATACATATACATATCTGTACATATGTATGTACATATTTCCATCTATCTCATCTATCATTTACTTCATCTTTAACTTTTATTCTTCAGTTATGTTTTGTTTTGTTTGTTTGTTTATATATTTCGTTAGTTCTTTTTTCATATAACATTCACATTCATAGAATATAATAGAAAGAAACAAGAAGATCATAGAGATTTCGTTTCAGATCCCCATATCCATCCAGCAGATTTTAATAAAAAATACAATATGATATTTTATACACACTGTGTATCAAAAAAATTTGGGTACAGACAAAAAATTTTGAAAAATGCATCTTAAAAAAATCTCATTCTAGTATTTTTAGAAAAAAAATCTTGCTTTATTGCCTTTCCAATGAAACCAATGAATGATGTCCCGTTAAGTTATCCACAACAGGAGTTTTACTGAAAATTAAAACAAAAGCCACGTAAAGACACTGAAAAAGTTTAGGCAGACTTGTGCAAAATACAAATTTTTATTTTTTTTAATATCTAACACTGTGTATTGCTACCTTTTGTCTTAATAACGGCTTTAAGTCGCCTAACCATACTTGAGGAATCTTGACGTCTCCTCGGCAGTTATTTTCGCCCATTCCGTGCTTAGGGCATCTTTTAGAGAGGGTAGAATTAGACATCACAGCATTACATTTTCTGTTGACAGTGGATTTTCTTCATTGCTGCCTGTATTAAGTTACATACAAATGGGTATGGATAATTAAGGAAAACTTTGACGAACATAGGTCCAACATATTATGGACAAGAAAATTACTACACCATATGATGACGATTTCTGATATGAAATGATTTTATGCGGTCATGATGAATGACAGTAAAGAGTTCAATGAAAATGAAAATTTAATCAATTTTTAAAACTAAATTTTTTTGATCATAATTTAATTAAAAAAGATTATTATACAATATATCTTAAGAATTTTGTTTGAAGAAGGCGGGTGGACGATCGGTCACTCGGTTGCATGTTCCATTTAAGTGATTTTCCGGTCCAGAGTCTTAAAATTATTTGGTTATCCAAACAAGCATTGCGCCTAATTAGATGATTTTTATACACCTATGTAAGTCTAATCAATTGTTTTAATTTTTTGTTCCCCGAAGATTTAAAAGATTCTTATTTTTGCATTATTTCGCTCAGATTAAAAAAAAAAAATATAGATGAAATATCTAAAACTGACTGTAATTAACTAAATGGAAAATGAGAAATCTTTGAGAGCTTTGATTCAGTCCATGTGGAACAAATAAATTTTAAAATACTTAATTACATATTCTTGATTTGTGAGAAGGACTGCAAATTCTATATGTTAAACCAAGTTTAAGTCGGGGGAAATGGATATGAAAACCAGCTGATGAACAACATAAAGTATTTACACTTCATTACAAGTGATTTTTACTACATGAGAATGTACTTATTATTACTTATTGTTTAGTTGTGGATAATTTTTGTAGATCTCCACACCGACTGCTGACATAAGAGCATGAAAGAATTCATAAATTGATTTGATATAGTAGGGTTGGGTCTCGTTATCTTTTTAATAAATTACTACACGCGGGCGGAGCTCATGTGATAATTACAATAACAAACAGACGAGACGAGACGAGACAGATTTAAACAGTGCCGTCATTGACAATATCTACTAAGAATAGTATCATAAAATACAATATACACACCTACATACATATTTAGTACTTATTGTATAATGATCATGAACCTGAACATTTATTTTTATTTTATTTTTTTAAATACTCACCGATTATTTTTGTTTTTTTGTTTTTGATTTTTTCCATTTCATTAAACTCTTTAGTTTCTTTTTTTTAAGACTTGAAAGAAATTCTTTTTATATGTATAGTATAATATAGAAGAAAATATGTAATTTTAATGACAAAGAATAATACTACTTGCATATGAATATGTATTCTAAATGAAGGTCTGTCTTAGAATAAGAATAATGGATGGAGTTGATGTTGACCTTATGGCGCACTGTTATGCTTGAAAGTATGGGAGATTGGGGAGTTGGTTGTTAGCGTTTGATTATCATTAGTTCGTCCCAAGTCTTTGGCACTACCAACCCTCAGAATCGACACAAAAGTGCCAAGTCCCCCCCATGCAAATGTCCCAAGTCTTTTGAAAATACTAAAGATTACCCGTAAAACTGGGTCGCACAAGAGGTGTTACACATGGTGACTCCGATTCTTCTTTCTAAGACCTACCGCGACCTACCGTAACTTCCTTTCAATTGTGCTGCTCTAAACTCTAAACTGTTGTCGGTTGTATATCAAGTGAATTGTGTGAATGTGAACATCAAACTTTTATCAATGCAATGCAGTTCAAACTGTTTGTAGAGTATTGAGGCAGATTATTATTTATAATCTAAATTCATAATATTCTTTAAAGTACAATTTCCTTGTATTTTCTTTATTTTTAGTATTTTTTTTTTTTTTTTTTTTTGTTTTATAAAATTACTTCCAAAGTGTTCAGGCCAAACTACAATTTATTCGTATAATAACTACTAAAATGTATTGTTATTTTTATTAAGTCAAAACAATTGAATATTGTATAATTTATTCGCAAAAAAAAAAAAAAAAAAAAAATAACAAAAAAAAAAAAATTATGTAAAAATTATTTAATTATAAGGAAAGTCATGAAAAACAAAGAAACAAAACAACAAAAATTACTAACAATGAAAATGAAAAATGTGAAATGCTTTAAAAACAACAACAAATTTTTAACAAAAAAAAAAACAAAAAACAATTTATCATAATTTATTATTATTATATTTTTATATACATTTAATGGACTGAAAATTTTAATGAAAACAACAAATGCAGCTAATAATAAACTCGAATATTTTATATACATACATATACATTAATATATACATATACATATATTTTATATAAAGAAAATATTTTTCAAATAAATATCAATTTATAAGTTTTTTAACTTTGGCCAAGCCCCAAGCCTTAGATTATATAGAAATATAAATATGCACTGATTGAACACAATCAGATAGAATTTTTACAAAACAAAATTGCATAGATTTGATCCAGTTGAAATTGAAAATTCTATTGTACAATATTTGAATTAGAAAGTTAAGAATTTTATATAAAACTATATACAACTATTAATATACAAGGATTTGATGTGAATCAATTCAATCACGATCATCATGAAATGTAGAAAACGAAATGAAAAAGTTGCACAGTAGCAAACTGAAACAAATTCTGATATGATCTGATTAGATTAGGAACCAAGGAAAGAGAATTGTGTAAAATTTCACTTTAAATACAATAGCTCCAAATCGAAATGTTTGCCAGAAGGGTGGACGACAAAAGGTCTTGGCACTATGATGCATATAGTAACGTGCAAAACTGATCAAATGTTTACAACTTTAACTTTAGTGTAAAAATATTAAAACACAACCAAATGCAATAAAACTAATTTAATTTTTTTCGTTGTTTAATTATTAAACAAAATAACTTCAGAGACTAATATAAAAAATAGTCAATTATTATAAATACTTAAGAGAGCTGTTATTTGCTCCGTTGCACCGTTTTAATACTTAGTCCACAGTTCTTTAATTTTATTTATTCCTTTAATACGCTGGACATGCTCTCAACAAGATTCTCAATAAAAGTATGAGGAATTTGTTGCCACTCAAAAATTGTACACGATTCCACAGTTCTTCGATGCCCTCAGGAGCGCTTTTATATTTTCCTAGCTGCCTCTTTATTATTGACCATAAATTCTCAATTGGATTGAGGTCGGGAGATTGCTGAAAGTTTTGTTGGGACAGATATTCCTTGACGCTTTTGGGCGGTATGTTTGAGATCTCCGTCTTGTTCGAAAACAAGACTTCCTCTTTTGGGTAGGCAGTCAATTCCACAAATTCTGGCAAAATGGCTTGCAAAATATTCAGTTAGTCTTCCTTCACTTACTTTCACAAGTGGACCAATGTGCTGGCACCATATGAAGCAACCCCATATCATCAAACCACCTCCTCCATGTTTGACAGTTTGTCTCACATGATGTCTTTGGATCCTTTCTTTAGATCGACGTCAGTAATAACTTATTCCATCGGTCTGAAAACGATTAATTTACACTACGTCCGACGAAATCACACGCTTTCAATCTTTAATACTCCAATTTCGGTGACTTTTGCTGAATGCTAGATGTGCTTTGATTCGTTTTGATAACCAATCCGATTTGCGCTCAGTCCATTTAATGACTGTCTTATTTAACTCTTCAGCAGCTTGCTTTGTTGTCGTAGAACTGTTTTTTCGCATTTCCCTTTCCATTAAATGTGCATCTGAGTCTGACAGCATTCGCGGTCAAAAAAGCAAACGAAGATCAGTTGCACAATAAAATCAATAATGGCAAATATTTTCGCATTTGTTGAATATAACGTTGCCTTTATCTTCACACGTGCAAAACTGAACAAATAGCAGCTCTCTTAAGTTCTTATATTTTTCTCATTTTTTATATTAGTCTCTTAAGTTATTTTGTTTAAGAATTAAACAACGAATGAAATTAAATTAGTT
Organism: Amiota albilabris; assembly: GCA_037040105.1. NCBI lineage: Eukaryota > Metazoa > Arthropoda > Insecta > Diptera > Drosophilidae > Amiota > Amiota albilabris. Next base: position 52,390 of record JBANCV010000089.1, on the reverse strand, counting down.
TTTTTTGCATTTGGTTGGGTATTAATATTTTTACAGAGTCTTCAAGTTTAATTTGAAATCATTTTCTGAGTTTTGCACGTTACTGTATGTTCGATATATACTTTATTCACAACACAATAGCATAAAATGTAATACATTTAGAAATGCTACATAGTACAATACAACGATAATACCATTCTATACTTTAAAGTTGTGTCATCGAAGGGTCTAATTTCCCAGTTGCCTAATCAAGAAGGGTAGCCGACAAATGTCCATGACATATTTTCCATATTCACAACACAATAGCATAAAATGTAATACATTCTTTTAGGACTTCTACATAGCACAATATATTGTATTGGTGGGTCCTGAATGAAAATATCAGTCTGTACTTTAAAGTCTTGTCATAGATATTTTATTGATCTAGCCATGAAATTGATAAAAAAAATTGACTGACTGGAATTGAAATATTTCTCAAAATAATAACAATTTTTAGTAAGATGAATCTACTTATTTTGGCTTGTAGGGTACTCATGATAATTTGATCGAATGATTTTCAATCATTAATCTCAGAAGATCAACTGAATTCAGTTATTTAAAGTGAAAGATATGGAAAATAGAAAAGCTTTTAATTTAAATGAAAATTCTATGTATTGCTATTGCTTATACAGTTCAATGAATATCTATTGTACAGTAGCCCGGGGGTCTGTTTCAGATCAAGGAAATTACAGCCTAGAAGCCCTAACAGAATCCTACTAAAAAACTAAAAATATTTATTGAGCGCATAATAGAAGAAAACAGGGAACAAATGCATATTAAATCAATCAGCAACCATAACCTGGTTAAAATCTATTCACGATTTCGGTCCGGATAATTGAGATTGTAGACTGTATAACGTTTTTTAATGCAAATGTTTTGAATCCAATGTGAGTGAAGTATAAATGGAGTAGTAGGAGGCAATCAAGTATAGTAAATCTCTATGCTAATGATCTATAAAAAAGGATTGATATTTGATATTGATATTTCGTATTACATATTTAATATTTTAAGGGAATCTACTATATGGTATATTTTAAAGATATATGTATTGTATGATTAAATGATGCTGATGCTAATGCAAGAATAAATGTTATGAGTTAAGTTATATGAAAACGTAAACAACGAAAATTTTAATGAAAGTCAATTAATTTTTTTTTTTTTTTTTAACTAGAATTTAAGAATTTATTTAAGCAAATATATGTATGTATATTTATTATTATTTTTTTTTTTTTTTATTGTAAACACAAAATGTATTAAAAAACAATTAATAGCAACAACAATATTTATTTCCTTCATTTCTTCATTTTATTGCGAAGAATTCAAACTAATTTCATACATTTTTGTTTTAATTTAATTTTCCCGTATTTTCTTTATACTTATACGATCTATATGTTTTTATAAGTTGTTTGTTGCTTTTTGTTTAAAAAATAACAACAAAAAAACAAAAGAAAATGTACAAAAGAAAAAAATACCAAGAAAACTTTGAATGAGGAAAAATAAAAGAATGATAATTTCATTCTTGTTTTGTATTTTTGGAAAAATATAAACAATTTTCCAAGTGTTTTGAATAATGAAATTCATTGATTTCTCTTTTTGTTTAATTAAATATGATTATAATTATTATTTTTTTTTAATAATTAATTATTATACAATAAAAAAAAAAAATGTTAATTGAAAGAAGCTAAAAAAATTCTTTTGAAATGCTTTTTATTTATTTAACTTTATTGAAAACTATTTCGCATGTAAATTGGAATATGATTCACAGATTCGAAATGGCATACCAACAATTTCGATTGGCTGTTGGTACAACGGGGAACTATAACTATATGTCGGGAATAGCAAATAATAACAAACATTTTTAAATGAAAACGGCTTTATTGTTTTTCAAAATATTCACTATGATGTGATCAATGCACTTTTGGATTCGTTCAAACCATTTGTCATAGGAGTTTTTCCATTCCTCTTGAGACACTTCCAAAACATGGTTTTACCTTTCATATTCGGATACAAGAAGTGCCAAATCAGGGTTTGTACGTAGGATGAGTCATCAATAATACGTATGTTTTGACTGCTCAAAAATTCACCTGTTTGACAAGATGTTTGAGAGTTTGCATTGTCATGGTGAAGAATAATTCGTCTTTGGCGTTTAGTTTTGCGAATTTCTCTGAAAACTTCCGGCAAACAAATGGTCGTGTACCACTCAGAGTTGACCATTTGCCTCGCATTGCTTCGAGCGCGAATAGCTTTTGTTGCATTTGGCTTGTCTTGGAACACCCACACGTTTCTGATTAATACGCATATATCCATGTTCCGTCACGTGTCAAGATTTTTTTCACGTCTTTTGAAGCAACACGATTAAGCATTTTTACTTAAATCGTAGCGATTTTTCTCTGCTTAGGATTTCATTGGCATGGTTTTACCAGGATCAGCGTTTCGTTTAATGGAGTTTCTATATCTAGAAGGTATGTACATATAAACATAATTAGTATATTTATTTATTTACAGGTTTAGTTTATCTTTATCTTTATACATATATATGGAAAAATAAAAATAGTTGAAAAAAATAATTTGACGGCGTTAATTTTCGACACCGTTTGACCGATCACCATGAAATTTGGCACATATATATTTATATGTATTTTTTCATGGAGAATGTTTTTATGCTGCCCACTAAATGGCCCTGTATATATCACCTTCTACACTATTGAACTGGTAATGATATATGTATAAGTAAGTACTTATGTTGCTATACTTGCTTCATCAGTTGCAAAATTTCATCGACTTTTACAATGACAGGCTGACCAGTGCGAGGTGCCTCTTCTACATTGAAATATCCGGAATCGAATGTAGCAAACCCACTCCTGGGTCAGGTGCTCGCTCACAGCATTCTTATCGTAAACTGCACAAATTTATCGGCATGTTTTTGCAGAGTTTTTCACTCTTTTATAGTAAAAAAGGATCACATAGCGTATTTCTTCAGATATTTCAAATCAGTATAAGTTTTAACACGAGCAATGAATTACACAGTTGTCTTCACAAAAAACCTGCAGCCTGAAATGTTACCTTTCAAACACGTAACGGGGACTTTTTATATTACCCAATTCTATTTCGAATAGAAGAACATCTAACGATTTGATACTAGTTGATTACGTTTCACTCATTCTAGAGAATGAACCGTTGGCGTCTTACAATTATCACAAGAACAATGACTAGAAAGATCACACAATAACAACACGGCGGTGGCGTAGCAACGCGTGCCGGGCAATACTAGTCATATATATATATATATACATAAATTAAGAAAAAACAAATATACATACACATATATAGATTAAGAGGGAACTGTTGCATTATAAACATTTCGAGGCCTTCCAAGGTATAATACGCAGATAGTCCATAGAAATATTCGACCTGACGTGAACGTGAAGTTGAAGCGTATTATTTGAAAAGAAGGAGAAAGGAAGAAACTACGCAGAATAAAAAAGGGCCGTTGTTTGTCAGTCATAAATAGTGAACACTCTCAGTGAATTTGTAAAAATGATACAATACTTTTAATCAAAAATCCTTAGTTCTACCATTATCAAAACTGTTCTAGATTCTACTCTGAGGGATGCTATTCCTTTACTTAAAACATTAAATTATTATTTTGGCAAGGCCGAGCCGCCAAGTCGAACATTGCTGTGGTCGACCAAATGAGGTGCCCACGCCCGAAATTTTGAAGAGAATCGACCAAATAGTATTGGATAACAATCGAATGAAAGAATATAAGCAAGGAGATATAGTGAATAAGATTTTCAAAAAGTATTGCATTTCACATTTACTCAATGAAACAAAAACAGCGTTGTGAGGATTGGTCCATCACTTCACACCTGACACAAAGAAACCAAATGAGACAAAGATTGTACCATTTCCAGACAGAAAAGAAAAACAATCAACGGCGAGTATTATGTGTACGTATTGTAGTATTTGAAAAATAAAAACTAAAGAAAACGGTAGCATTTGAAGAAAAACAAATTTTTGTTTCATCAAGATAATGCATCAGATCACACATCCATTATCAAGATGGCTAAAATCAACGAGTTAAAGAATTGATTCCTCAAGCAACTTAGATTTAGCCCACTCAGTTATTTTCAAACTGTAAGAAACGTCTCGGTGGTAAAGATTTTCCAACAATGTAGTGCTATTGAATATCTATAGCTGGGAAAAATGTATGGAATATAAAGATATTTTTTCTAAAATTATTTGTGCTTTCTTTGTTGAGACGGGTACTTCTGGCACTCCCCTCGTAAATAAGCGATATGAGCTGCGCATTTCCAAGGCAGATGTAATTTAATACGATTTTCAACGTTCTGAGGTTTAAACATTGGATGCAAAATGATAGATAGTTTTTTTTTTTTTTTTGATAGAAACATTAACATTTCGCCAAAAATAGATAGAATAGAAATAATTTTCTCAAATATGACGAAGTCGCTCGGGCAGGGAATTAGAAAATTGCGTAAATTGCCTAAATAGTAGAAATAAGATACTTCTCTACTAAGCTCCAGCTTGGCGTTACGGCTTACAGGTTTACAGCAAATTCAAATATATCCAAGGTCAGAGTACTGCAGGTTAACACATTGCACATGATTTCTGAGGCCTCATGGTTCATGTGCACAGCGGACTTCGAGAACGATTTGAAAATATCAAAAGTAGACGATTTGATTAAACGTCAGTCAATGTGTGAGCAGTACACGACAGTGCGCCCTTCCATTAGTACCAATCACAATAATATAAAGTACTTGGTTCCAGAGATCGCATTCTTATCTGGCTGTATTTTTTTTTATTTCTATATATATTTTTTTTGACAAATTGATTTATGATACAAATTAAATACAATAATAGCTGACTGATATGAAACTTGTTTATCAAAAATATGCCATTAAATTTACAATTTGTCTTTAAATAAATGCATATATATATAGATATGCGCATAAACTCGGATTATCTCCTGCGATGTAATGTGTAACGATGGTCTCGTACGGAAATTCAAGACTATGGGTGATGGAGTTAAGGGTTTCATACCAAAGCGTATTGTTATGCGAGTCCGATGTAATGAGATAATAGTACCTGGGCGGGGTCACGAATAAGGAGTACCTAGCAGTTAATATGAGTCCTGCATACCGTCCGTGTTATGGAAATATCTATCGAATTCATTATAATGAATTCCAATGTCTGAATGTAGCTGAGCGAATGTTTTATGGTTCTCATTCAAACGAAGCAGTGCCAATTTCAATTAAATTTACATTCGAATATTATGTTGTTCCTATTTGTAAGTATAGTGGGGATTGGATACCTATTCGGTATAGTGTTCTGATTTAACTTCCGGCAATCAATCACCATACGGAACTTCTTAAACCTGAAGCATCTAATTTTTTTGGTTCAATCCGAAACTGGTGAATTGTATAGAGATCTACAATAGATGAACGAATATGAAATCTTTCAAAAGTCCTTGAATTTAATTATCAATTTCTTCCTTAAAAGGCATTGGGTAGGAGTAGGTTTTTGAGTAGATTGATCTATCATTTTTGATTCTAATTTCAGCTTTTATATCAGTAACATACGTGAGCATTTTATCAGGGTGAGAGAATAAAGTTGGACAAGTGTCAAATAACTGTTTTAATTTTTATCTATCCTCTGAATTGTGATGTGTTACTGAGCTGGTAATGGAGTTCATGTTCAACTGCTCAATAGGATGCTCACATTTTTCAAAATAATTTTTCTTTCTATGAATTACTGCATTTAAATCCCTAAGTGTAACGTTTCCTATTATAGCATTATTAGGCTTGGTAAGTTAAGTAAAACATTAATTTTCCAATTTCTCCATCAAAAATTTTAATATTGGCGTGTTGTGAGTCATTTTCACTTGCCCCCTGACAGAATTTACAAAAAATGGCTTTTTATCAATCAGATTTTTAATGTACTTTGGTAATTTATAATTCTTGTTAGACCCAATATCCAGAAAAAAATCTTACTCTATTCCTCATTTTAAAACAAAAAAATGACAATGGGGAGTTTACTATAAGAAATTTACATAATCGTTAGATAGAGCCTCTTCTTCATAATCCAAAAATTTAATGTCGTCCTCTTCATAACTATCCCGAGTCGAATTCTTTGCTACTTCACTATTAAACACCCGTTCAACTTTGATTGGGATACTTTTTTTTGAACGATTTTCACTATTTTTCCCATAATACGGTCTATTTTTGGTAATTTATTGTTTTTGATAGAATTGAATATTGGAGTTGAGTGTGACCCACTGTGAAGGTCTAAAATCAAATTGATGATTGTGTTGTTGGAGGCAGTGGTTAAGATGTTGATAGGAGCTAGGCTGACAAATTGGTCGAGTACTAAATTGATTGCCTTACTGTTGGAATTCTTGTTGAATTGGTTGACGAGGAGGATAAGGACGGTAATATTATGAAGACCTGATCCTGTATTAAAGGGTGTAGTAAGCTTAGCGGCAGAGTTTGAGGGAACAATACTGTAGTCTATATTTTCTAATGTTCGACATATATAGAATGCTTCTGGTACCCTTACACACACCGAACGAGGCAAATATCCACTGAACCATCGAATAAATATGTAAAGAGCCCTTTCGAGATTAGATTGAGTCATGACTTGTACAGAATCTTCATTTAACCCCAGGCAGTCTATTTTATCAAGAATTAAAGATATGTGTTAAAAAGACATTTTTTTATCTCACCCCAGTCTAAAGGTATTCAATACGACTCAAAGCCAACGTCTGCCTCATCAATTATCTTATGACGAATGGCATGCAAAATTGCAAAAATCTTGGGTGTTCCTTTACTGTGAGCATATAAAGCTAAAATTCTATCTACTGCCTTGTGTCAAACTCCCCCGGTTTCCCTGAAAACTCCCTTAAACTTTGCACCATATCAGGAATTCTCTCAGAATCATCTACATTTTGTGCACAATCTTCACTTTGAATTTTTTGCCCTGAATCTATTAACTCTATTAATGGGGAGCTTAAGACCAGTTTCAACTAACTCACGCTTCTATTCACTTGAATATGTCTGAGAACTACTAGGAACGCTACATGTCGTTTGAGGCACTGCTAACACTACTTGGGGATCTGTCAATGTTATTTGGGGATCGATCATGGTAACTAACTTAAATTATGTTTACAAATAGTAATGTACTTAATTTCTAACTATTTTGTTTAAATTAATCAATTTTACAATATTAAGTTTATTAAATTTTAACAATTATCGTTTAATATATATTATAACTATTTTGAATTTAATGGATCTTAATTTTCACAAGCGTTTAAAGTTATTTAGATAAACAAAGAAATATGTATTGTAATTCAGAAAAACAATTAGATTTAAAAATCATAATTTTTTAAATTAAAAAAAAAGGATTTCTTCGACTATGCCAAAGATGTAATACTCTGCACGCATCCCCTAGAAAATGTTTTTTGTATGAGAGCTATGCGATCCATTAATCCTACGATCCTGATGAATATGGATCAGAAACCTATTATGTCTAAATTTCAAGATAATAGCACGGAAAACAAAAAAAAATTTATAATAAAAACGTGATTTTGAGTAGGGGCTTTGTATGGGAGGTATCCCTCCTGATAGTCCGAGTATCTTGAAATTTACATGATTGGTGGATATGAGCTAGGTATTTATAGTGTCCAAATTTGAGGACAATAATATAAATAACATAAAGTTTTTCTAATAAGAATATGACTTTAAGTAGGGGGTTTGTGTGGGAGAAACTCCGCCTAGTGGTCCGATTCGACTGATTCCGACATATGTATGTGTTGCGTATAGGAAAAAGAAAAAAAAAAATCAGCTCTCTAGCTCAAAAACTGAGGGACTAGGTTACATACAGACAGACGGACGTGCATGGCTAGATAAATTTATCTCGTCGCACTGATTAAAAATATGTAAATATACTTTATGGGGTCTACGATGTCTGCTTCTTTGCATTACAAACTTAATGACAAACTTATAATACTATACACTATGTAAAGAGTATACAAATGTAAATAAAGTGCTGCCGCTTTTGATGAAGATATGTACTTGCAAATGATGATATTTATTGTTGTTAATAAAGTTGATATTGGATGATCAAATGTTGCTGATGTTGATAGTGAAGCTTTAATTTGTTGCATCTTCTAAGTGGAAAGAAAAACAGTTAATACATTGTCGTACATCATAACAATCAAATTTTTAAATTCTTATCATTTTATGATACGGTGATTATTTTGTTGACTATGATTGTATGACTGAAATTTTACAGCTGTTAATCCAGTTCATACATGCTGTTTTGGTTCGTCACCGATTTGCAGCAGTTGTTTTAATGTGTCGTTGCTGTTTTTTTCGTCTTGATAATTAAACGTTTTAAGTTGTTGTTGTTGTTTTCTTTACTGCAGCATTGATTTGTTTATTTTCGTTTCTTACTGTTCTCATAAGCTTTTCGCTGTTTTTACGTGAAAACTTTTTTAAAAAGGCGATACATGTTAGAAGATGATGATGAAGATGAAATTCAAAAATTGTCGCCTTTCTTTTCAACATACATATGTAGTATGTATCTCGTGACTCAAAAGCCGTAGTATTCTGAAAATATAGGATGTGGTAAAGTCTGTAAGATGAATTTAGTCATTTAGTCTTAGTCACATAAAGTATATATATTTATGATCAGCTCGATGAGACGAATTGATTTAGCCATGCCAATCTGTACGTCAATTAGTCCCTCAGTTTTTGACCTAGAGAGCTTTACATAGGCTTCTTTTTACCTCGGACAATACATTTGTCGGAACGAGCCAAATCGTATCACTGAGAGGGGTACCCCCTTATGAACCCCAATGTCAAATTAATGTTCTTATTAGAACATTTTTTTTTTTATGATTCGATCGAACTGAAATTTTGACAATATGAGTTTCTGAGTTTCCCATATCGAACAACCATGTAAATTTCATGATCCTAAGGCTACCAGGAGGGGTACTTCCCATACAAACCCCCATTTAAATTAACGTTCTTATTAGCATTCCTGTTTTATGTGCTATCGAATGAAATTTAAAAACTGGAAGTGTTTGACCCATATACATAAGGCACTAAAATTTCAAGACTCTTGGACTATCAGGAGGGGCACTTCCAATACAAGCCCCCTACTCAAAATCCTTTTCTTATTAAATTTTTTTTTTGTTTTTTATGCTATCACCTTGACATTTTGGACTCAATAAGTTTCTGATTCACATTCATTTACCATGTAAATTTCAAGATCCTAGGACTACTGGATCGTATTGCTCCCATACAAAAAACATTTTATTGGTTTTTGTACGTACATAAGTACACATTTAAATTTCACTTCCATAAACAGCATTTCCTGGTGATCCTTGCTCCCATACAAAAAAAAGTTTTCTGAGGATGCGAATCACATCTTCGGCATAGTCGAAGATATCCTTCTTTCTGGTCTTTTGATGTATTCGTTATAGGCCAATTAGAAGAATATGAAAGAAAATCTGAATAAAAACATATGTATATAGATTCGTGAGAAAAGATTATATCGTGCGTTTGTTGATAACAACAACATCCAAAGAACCATCTTTTGTGTTGTACAATAACAAGGTTACGCATGCATACGAATTGTATGATAAGCACCAAGAATGAACGATGAAAAGAAAACGAGAAGCACTGTGTAGCTGCGTTGTGCTTACTGTTGTACTAGTTTGTTTGCTAGAGGGACCCAGACGGCAAACGTAAATACAAAAACAACAATAACAACGACACAGGCCAGAAAAAACAAAAGCAACAAAGCTTGTGAAATAGAAAACAGCAAGACAGACATAAGCAATGAGTGTAGCAATAGCAGCACTGAATAATTGATTACAAATTTCAGGCTTTAACTTCAGAATGACCAAAGTAAACAGACTCTACTCGCCAGGACCTGTGCACATCTACATAACTTACACGCACCCCAAGCAATTGTAGTACAAACCCTACATATCATATTTCTCTTATCGTTACCCTTTGTTAAATGTAATAAATTTAAATAATAAAAGTAACAAATGAACGTAAGTTCATATTAAGTAACAATAAATATTTGTAATATCATATTAAGGTTCACAGGAAAACTATCGTTGGGTGGCTTAGAAGTTTTCCGTATCCAAACAATCTTGAATTTCGACTTTGCTTTATACTATGTAATAATAATAACTTTTCATGACAAACGTTTTCAGACAAAAACATTTACGGTAGTGTAGCGATACTATCTGTCCCGACTTTTGTTTCTTTCCAGAAACGCATTTTATCTTGTTGTTTAAATAACTTTTTTTCTTGTTAATTGGCCCGGTGCGTGTTGCTACGCCTACGCTGCAAAAAACATATGCATTTAGAATTGTGAAATTCAAATGTTTTTTTTTTGTTATTTCTTCTTTGATGCTTTTAATAATTTTATTATAATTTTCAAATTGTTTTTATAATTCTGAATTTGTTTCTTTTGTTTTCACAGGTCTTTTAAAAACTTTTCTTTTATTAAAAAACTTGACTTTATCTCATTGCCTATATTTCACGGAAGAAATTTTTGTAACTATTTTCTTAGGCTAAAAAAAAAAAACACTTGCGTTTTATTATACTTTATTTATTTAGTAGCAACACTACTCTGTCTTACTTGGGTTCTGGCTTTAAACTAATAATCTTACTTAAGCTGCGATAAGACATAAGTTAAAAAGTATAATAAAGAAAAGAGAAGAGAAGGAGTACCAAGAAATAATAGAAATGATAAAGAAGTGTCATAACTTATAGTATGTATCTCCATTTCCATTTCTATCTCCATCACATCTTATTATATAGTAAAAGCAAAAAAAATAACTTATTCATTAAATTTATTTAGCCTTATAATCATCGTTTCAATTCACCAGCACATATACCGATTGGGTAATTGTTAATATATGATATGTTATTGGTGTCCAAGTCTTCTTCAAGTCAAACTCTCGGACTGAAATATGATGAAAACATTTTATAAATTATGAAATTCTCATAAAAATATTACTTACGCATTGGATCGATGGTTTATATTCTAGACCAAAACACCACAAATTACATATTATCTTCACCATCTTTGTCTTTAAATATCAAATCAAGTGATTTATTTAAGTTGTCGTCCAATCCTTTTAGCGATTCCATAAGTAACTCCAATAAAGAAGGAACAATTGTTCTGCACCAGGGTTTCATGTTAATGAATTCTTGATTAATGGGTTCCATTTGTTTATTTTTCAAAAGCAATGATTGTTGCTTTGGTGCTCGTTTTTTTATAGTTCGAGTCACCGATGTATTCGTTTTACCGGTTTTGGTAGTCCTATATATCCGTAAACTAGTAGAAGCTATTTTAGTAGAACTATTAATTGTAGCTCCACCATTAATAGCTATAGTAGAAGTAGAAGCTGTAAGAGTAGTAACGAATGATTCGCCCGAAGTAGTAGTTGCCATAAAATCATTAGTTGTGGCAGTAGTAGTAAATCCAGTGGCTGAAGCATTTGTAGGTGTAGCAGCATTAGTAGTTCCGATAGTACCATTAGTATTATTAGTAGTCTCATCATTAGATTTATTAGAAATAGCATTATTAGAGTTAGTAGTTGTATTAGGACGATAAGCTGTTGACTCACGTGTAGGTATAGCAGCATTAGCAGTACCAGTAGTATCAATAGTTATACTAGCATTATTATTTCTAGTAGCAATATTATTTCTTATAACTCCAGTGGTTGAATATTGCTTAAATATAGCATCATTGGTAGTACCACCAACACCAATTTCAGAAGTAGAAGTGGTGGTACAGGTTGTACTGGATGTGGCAATAGTAGTTGCAGGGAGACGATAAGCTGTCATAGCTCGAGCGGTTGAATCACGTGTACGTATAGCATCATTAGTAGTACCAGTAGTATCAATAATTGTAGTACCACCAATAGCTATATTAGATGCAGTAGTAGTGGTATCGATGGTGCTAAAAGTAGCATTTTTAGTTTTAGTACGACGCAAAGTTCTAATAGCTCCTGTGGTTGAATATTGCTTAAATATAGCACCATTGGTAGTACCACCTACAGCAACTTTAGAAGTAGAAGTGGTATTACAGGTTGTACTGGATGTGGCAATGTTAGTTGCAGGGAGACGATAAGCTGTCATAGCTCGAGCGGTTGAATCACGTGTACGTATAGCATCATTAGAAGCACCAGTAGTATCAATAATTGCAGTACCACCAATAGCTATATTA